>JBAMAX010003691.1:0-25494 GCA_037043745.1 Chymomyza amoena | reverse complement strand
TGATGTGATAGTCCAATTCTGTCCAATGATTTGGATTCTACGCAAAAAATTGCTTCGGAAATGACTCTTAACTATCGAAAAACTTTCAAGACTCCGGTTTTTGTAGATTTGTGTTATTAAACATTACTTAGAAGCTTTGAGATTTATTTAAATAAATTTTAAGATTAAAGCATTTTAACCTACAATGAAATTTTGATAATCTTAAATTCTAAGCTAATTCTTTACTTATTTTGAACCAATATTAATTTATTTTATATTAAAATCGCTTAGTAGCTTGGAGATTAATTTTAAAAAAATAAAATTTGAAACACCTTTTCGTAAAGCTTTCAACGATTTTAAAATAATTTTTCGAAAAAACTGTCGTCATCATATTTATTTCTGTGAAGCTGTTAATCCTCGATATCCCAACAAGAAATTTTCACTAATTCCAATCAAGCCCTTCAATGGAAAAAAATTAAAGTTGAGAATTTTTAAGTGTTTTAAAGAATTGAATCGGTCATTTCAAAAACCTCATAAGTCACTAAATTAAAATTTTTCAGGAATCAATTAAGACTATTTCATACACAAACAAATGAGTTTTAACGGACTTTTATGCTTAATTATTATTTGAAGAGAAAGGATTGTATTGACTTATATAGTTTTTACCCAGAATACGTATCAGGGAGATAAGGAACCATGTTTAGCAAAAAAAGCATGTTGCAAAAAAATTTAACTTAGGAGGCTTTTGAAATAACCGATTCAATTATTCCGAGTTCTTTACAATAGTTTTGGACTAAAATGCTGTCAGATACATTACATAGGAAACGCTGGGGATAGTTGCCATAGAGTTCGATAGAATTTTTGAGATTCTTCAGGAGGTGTTGGTTTCCTGAGCTGTTTAGACGGCTATTTTTAACTACAATATATAGTGGTTAAATATCATTGATATCAAGAACCATCATGCCACAAATAATATCAATATATTCATCTAAAATTGCCTTTATTTTGCAATCAGGTAGAAAAAAGTGGGTACGAGTAAGGGAATTCCCCTTTTAGTTTGAAATACAATATGGAAGTTTTACTGCAACCAGCTCTTAATAAGTAAACTTATAAAAGTCTACAGTCGTTAATGGCTTTATAAAGAATTCTCTGAATCTTAAAATACAATTGTTTTTGACTTCTTGAAGTCAGGGTAATTGGTAATATTTTAACCACCCACATTTAAAACTTTTAATATTGAAAATGCAAATACAACTCACTACGGAGCAATGTTTCAAGCATCTACTGACTAGGAATACGCGATATTGATCCGATATTTTGAACATCGAGAAAATCTACGTTGATACTGACCATTCGATTAGTATATTTTAGTTCGCCATTATTCGTCGATTATTGATAAAGTTCTTCTATAAAAAAGTCGATACCGATGTCGTCGATATCGATTTCTTCTTCTTTCAGTACGAGTTTTTTGGAATTTTCTTCCGGTATGGAATATCCTTACTACAGATACTCTCCAAAGGTTTCCTTATTGTGACTCACTTTCATGATTTTCGATTTCTTCTTCTTTTAATTCGAGTTTTTTGGAAAACTGAATTCTTAGATTCGATTTTTTTCCAAGTATCGAATATCCCTAGTTCAGATACTCTCCAGAGATTTCCCTATTGTGACTCACTTTCTTGGACGAGCTCCAAGTAGGAGTTTGCTCTAGGACCCTTAGTTTATTTATAATTTTGACTGATGGGCTTCAAATTGACATGAAGATTGAGACGCACCTGATACGAATCCATGCTCCTTTTTTGCTCTTGGACGCTTAGTTTACTAGATATAGCCATTTGAATTTGGAAACATAAACTTTGGCTAATAAGAACATAAAGATATTTCTAAGACTTAGAAACCTGTGATTCGAAAGATGCTCTATTATAAGCATTTCCCAAATACAATTCAAGACACCTCAAAATCAGAGGACTAGAGTGGGAATTGTCTACTGCGAGCTTAATGCGTAGTATAGAGTCGCATCCAAAGAACTCTAAGCTCCTCCATGTAAAAAGCCTCTCTGAGTTTCTCTAAAATGGATTGATTGTCTCTCCGTAGCGAATATTTCTTGAGTACCATAAAAGCTGCTAGAAATAGAATTGAGTCAAAAATAATGCTTAAAATAAAACTTAGTCCCATGACGCCATTTTTGATTGCATCCGTTTGTTCCAATGAACTGTTAAGTGTGTAGGGTACATAAATGTTGCTCTGTATCCTACCTTGCAGGTTGTTGGCTCTAAAATTATGCTCAAAACAAAACTCTGTCCCGCGACGCAATTTTTTAACAGCAGCCGCCATTGTTCCAGTCAGCTGTCAAGTGTGTAGGGCATCTAAAAGTCGTTCTGTAACGAACTTTACAGGCTGTGAAGTCAAAAATTATACTGAGTCTTAAGCTTAGGCCACGGCGCCGTTTTCGACAACAGCCGCCATTGTTGAAGTAATCTGCAAGTTGCGAAGGATATCTAAAAGTCGTTCCGCATCCAACTTCACTTGTTCAAGCTTAGATTCAAACGCCATTTTTGAAAGCAGCCGCCATTGCTCCCGTGAACACCCAAGTATGTAGAGCATCTAAAAGTCGTTCTGTATCGTCCTCCTTTCCGCTTCACTTGATTTTTTGGTGTTCCAGTCAGCTGTCAAGTGTGTAGGGTATCTAGAAGTCTTTCTGTATCCTACCGTACAGGTTATTGGCTCTAAACTTATGCTCAAAACAAAACTCTATCCCGCGACGCCATTTTTGAGAGCAGCCGCCATTGCTCCAGTGAACTCACAAGTGTGGAGAGCATCTAAAAGTCGTTCTGTATCGTCGTTCTTACCGCATCACTTGATTTTTTGGTTATTGCTGCTGTTGTTTTTGTTGTTGCTGGGGTTTATTAAATATTGATGCCCCATTGAAAAGTCTTAACAAGTGTGAAAGGCAACCAGACCAAACTCCAAACCTCTCAATTGTTGTTGTTGTTATTTTGTACTTGTTACGGTTCGCGTGTTTTTGACAGTTTGGTCGGTTCGGTTGGTTCGTTGGGTGGTTCGGTAGGGGAGTTCCGGTGCTCTCGGACGCTTGGTAGCTTGTCAAATGTCCGTCTCTGGCTCCATCTCCTTCTCCGTCTCAGTGGAGCTACTGTGCAGCTGGAGGTAAAAATGGAGGGTATTAAAAAAATCAAATGCCGGCCAAAGTCAAAGGGTGTTTTTTGCTTGTCTTACTTGATTGTTGTAGTTGTTGTTGGTGTTGTTGGTATTGTTGTTGCTGTTTTTGTTGCTGCTGACGCTTCAAGTGTTGGCGAATTAATTAACATGACAATGACGAAGGTGAATTGCGTGTTTTTTGGCGGCGGTTTTTAAAGGCATTTGAGCCTTGTTGCGCTCTCATTACTCGTCGCTTTTTATTTAGACCAAAAAAAAAAAAAAAATTTACCAAAAATCAAGTCGACAAGCATTTTAAATGCGCTCTATAGAAAAACAGGGAAAGGGTCTGCCTCATAAGCTGCCACAAAAATAACAACAACAACAGCTTCAGTGCAACACGCTGTCAGACAGTTGTGCCTCACTCATACTTAATGCTCTTTACTCAAGGTGGAGTAGCTTAAATTTCATTGAAGGTTTGTTACAGCAGTTTATGGGAGAAAAAATTAAATGATTTAAGACTAGAATATTATAAAGACGGAAAATTCCTTTGCTAGCTAAATTCGATTTACCACAAAGGACTATCTAGTCTATGAGTGACACTCCCAGGGAACAACCGGTGCAACCAAACCAAAAATAATAATATACATTTCCCGAAATTCAATTAAGAACACCTGTTTTTATTTTAAAATATTAAGTTTTAAGCTATTTAAAAAGCTTTTTTGACTCAAATAACGTTTTTAACGTTAATTTATTTCGAATAACTAAAAGCTTATCCTAAATAATCAAAAAAAAAAAGATCGAAACTTCAAATAGTACTAGAAAGTTCAATTTGTACTGCGAAATTAAATTTAGAACATTTTCTAAGAAGAATAAAAAAATAAATGCTGGATAAAAAAAGTGAGTCCAGACTCCTCCGACTTATTTATAACCTCAATTATTCGGATTGGGATCGAAAAAATCTCCTGCCGCAAATCGGAAAGTGGGAGTTGATCCCATTCTGCGGTAAATGTCCTGCGCAGCTTTTGCACCGTCTGAAATTTGAGTCCGCCGGCGTAGGCATGACGGAACAGATTCCCCCACATGTTTTCAATGGAGAGAATCAACTCAAAATGAAATGTTCCTATATTTTCCCACAATTAAATTGAGCTGTGTAATTTCTGAGAATTTTTCTTAAATAAATCTACTTACTCTTTGGATTTTTAGAGAATTTTTCTTAAATAAAATCCTAGCATTGAGTCTAGGCCCTATGCGTCAGTGGAAGATAAAGGAAATGCTGATGATGCTTAAATTAACACACTCTTGCCAAGATCACAAAATGCAATCTGTGAGGACTTTTTGTTAATATCGTTCCAGACATGCTCTTGGAGTAGGAATTTTACTCTCAGTATTAAAAAAATTACTCTTAGAGTACTTTTGACACCGCAAATATTGTACGTAATAGAAGAGAGCTCAAAAGGAAACCACTTCCTTTTTTCTTGCGAGATGTGCTCTTGGAATAAGAATTTTAATCTCAAAGAAAGAAAAATTACTTCTGAAGTACTTTTAATAGCGCAATTTTTCAATTTAACCCTTTTAGGATGCAATTAAAATGGGACTAAAGAATAAATATAATAAGCAAAAGGTTGTGGGATCGAACCCCACTCATGACGAGGCATGAGGCATTTCCTATGGAAAAAAATCATTTCACTCGAACTTTTTCTAATATAATTATATATACGTATTACATAAATTAAAAAATTCTTTACATCAGAACTATCTTACTATAGCCACAAATAGTCACAGACAAAAATTCAAGGTCCTAACCAAAATATCGCTATAGGATTTAAGAATAATTCTGTCACAAAACTTAACAACTTTTGTTCACAAAGTTTTTTTTTATTTATAAATCTATATTTTTTTAAATCACTTTTAAGTAAATATAACAAATAACGAAAATATTGTGAATAATTTATTAAGATAAAGGTAAAAAAACTTTTGTCAACATTTTTTGGAAACTTGGTATTTTAACTAAAAAAGCAGTAAAGCCAAATATTTAAAACAAATATTATTTAATATATAATAGAAATGCACCAAATAAAAAAGGCTACTAGATAAAAATAATAACCAATCCAAAATAATCGGATATTGCTGAATTTTTTGCATTTGAATCGGTGGACCTAAAAGGGTTAAGGTCAAAAAGCTGTCCTGGGAGTTCTCAATTTTTTCCCACTATATACTTTTTTGAAATTAAATACAATGATTGACTCAAAAGGTACCTTAATAAGCTGACAAAAGTTCTCCTTATGAGAATCCTATAAAAAGACTAAAATAAAGATTTAAAAATCTGATTCCACAAGATATGATATGAATCTCCACCTTAGGATGTCCGTTAATGTTGACCATTTCGTGAACGCCATATTAGATATCTCCAGCTAATCCGGCTGGTATGGTGATCAAAAATTTGAAAATTGCGATTCATAAAAACTTGAATATTTACATTCTAAAAAATAATTTTAATACATATCCCGACCTTCTCCGAATTTAATATTTTTTTCATATTTGATAGAGCTACTAGCCGGCAGCATATCAAATTTTATTGCAAAATTCCTATTATTTATCGAGTTATCGGTAACTGAATATTAATTTTTCATTTCTAGACTATTTTATTGATCTTCTAAACGAATAAAGATATTGACGCGAATAATGGAAAAAAATCATAAAAAAAATTTTCTTTATCTTAATTCGTTAAGGAGATATGGATTGGCGAAGAAAAACCTAAAAATGGAAACCCCAATTTTAAGTTATCGATTAATCGATAAATAATTCAGTTCTGAAATCTAACGTTAAAAGAACATTAAAATTTTAAAAGAACACTTAAGCTAGCTCTACACTTAAGCTTATTATTCTTGAATTTTTTACACCTTCTTAGACACATATCTCTCAAAATCAGCCTAAAGGATCTGATTGCTCTGACTACAAACCTTTATTACTTAGAATTAACTTTACTTTATAATTATATAAATAAATAAATGCCCTCAAAATTTTTTAGTTCCAAGAACAAAAAAATCTCCTCGAACAGGAAATTATTTTTTCCTGGAAAAGCACGATGAAAATTATAAAGTACCTCCAAAGTTGCTGCTCCTCTTTGTTACTCTCATTTAAAGAGCATCTTAACATCGTTGCCAGTCTGTAAATATTAACTCCATTTTTTTTTCACTGCTGACAAGTATTTACAAGTTTTTAATTAGCCCTTTTGTATGGGCTTTCCCCCATTTTGTGTATATAATATAATATATGATTCTGCAAGTCATGACAAATTGCGCGAAGGTCGTTGTTAGCCAAAAAAAAAACAAATAAAAAAAAAATCCAAAGTAATTAATTATTTATTATTTGCGATTTTTGGGCTGACAAGCGTAGACATTGTTTCAGGACTCGACTCAAGTAATTGGTTAAAAGTTCAAATCAGCGGCAACACTCACAGCTGTCAGGGTTGCCAGGCTTTGTGCTCAGAGCCTTAAAGCAACTAAATGATGTATTCAAATTTATACCGAGTTCAAGTTGAGTTGCACAAAAGCTCAAGTATTAAGAAGCGATTAGCTTTGCCACTTGAAGGACGCTTCAAGCAGTTGTTGTTATTGTTGTAAAGGAAAAATCGATACAACAATCGAGGGGAGTTGGTTTGGTGCAAATTGGTTGTATGGCTCCGGCACATGTCAACTTTAAGTTCTTGCAACCCAAAAAATCAAAATAAAAAAAAAATGCTGTTGAAAGTTCCTTGACACAACATCAATCTAGACGGGAGCTGTCTCATGTTGGCCCACTGTCTGTATTTGTTTGGCATTAAAGCTTATGGCCTCCCCCGTCCCCCACTCAAGTGTTAGCCACTTAAAACCCTTTTGACAATGTCACTGGGCGTCATCTTGAAGTCTGATGATCATCATCAATTCAAAGATGATGACGTTTAAAGCAAATTTAGCCAACTCATGTGAAAATATTTATATACTATAGATATCATGTATAAGAAATATGCAATTGATGACTATTGGGAATCAAATTTTCCTAGAATAGAAAAAGGATTCTATTTTATTCACATTCCTGGAATCAATAGAATAATTTTATGTAAATAATATTATTAAATTTGCAGTTAAAACAAGCTTTAAAGGAGTCGACGTTAAAATTTTATTTTGACTTTAAATGTTGGAAAGTAACAAACGACTTTGTAGAGAAAATGGGCTTCGTTTAGTAACTAAAGCCTACTAATTTTGGAAATAATTTATTTTTTTATCTCTTAAAGAGGAATCTTAGAAGCTTTAAATAGCTTTTGAAACTTTTCTTTTCATTTAATTTGAAAGAGACTTGCCATCAAATAGGACCCAATCCAGATTTTCAAAAAAGAATTTAAGCATCCAAAGTCCTTAGCAAAATTTTTATTTTTAGCAACAAAGAATCTTGTCTGTATAATTACGAACTTTTTAAATCAACATTTTTGTATGAATAATGAAAGATGCTAAAAACGGACTTAACTAAGAAAATAAGGGGCTCAGCCATGCCACCGTGTCGATTTTAATTCCCTAATTAAATGTACCAAATTCTTTCGTCTCTAAAGGAACAATTTTGGAAATTTTTAATAACTATTTAAAGTTTTCTTTCATTTAATTTGGAAAAATTTGACATTATAGTAAATTGGCATAGATCCAGATTGGAAACAGCTTTGCTCAGCTTCTTTAGCAAAATTTTTATTTTTAGCAACTAAAAAACTTGTCTTTATAATTAAGAATTTTGAAAAATAATCTTATATCAAAAATTCTCGTGTCACAACGTTAGTTACCATACTCCTCCGAAACGGCTCAACCAATTCTCATGAAATTTTCTGTGCCTATTGGATAGGTCTGAGAATCGGTCAACATCTATTTTTTATACCTCTCAGTGATATGGGCTGTCCACCCCTAACATTTTTTGTTAAATTTTTACCATACGCCTCCGAAACGGCTGGACCGATTCTCATGCCTATTGATTGTATGCCTATCGGGTATAGTCTAAGAATCGGTCAACATCTATTTTACATACCCCTAAGTGATAGGGTTGTCCACCCTAAAATTTTTTTTAATTTTATTATTTTTTCTACACTAGAAATTTCCTAGAAATAATTTATATGACAAAACAACGTTTGTAGGGTCAGCTAGTTATTTATATAAACAATGAAAGATGCGAAGATCGTTTTTAGCTACGAAAATAGGGTGCTCCGCCATCCCACCT
This sequence comes from Chymomyza amoena, assembly GCA_037043745.1. Classification (NCBI taxonomy): domain Eukaryota; kingdom Metazoa; phylum Arthropoda; class Insecta; order Diptera; family Drosophilidae; genus Chymomyza; species Chymomyza amoena. The sequence goes on along the minus strand of JBAMAX010003691.1, from coordinate 17,127 downwards.
TAGCATTTTCCATGCATTACTTATCCAAATACTCAAAATTTTAAACTTTCGGTAGTTCTTCATATAAGTAAGTCAACTTTTTTTTTCTTCATATTTTATTTACAATCTGTCTTCAGACAGTAATAATTAAAAATAAATTTATTAAATAATAATTAATAAAATGAAAGCATAATAGCAAGTTTTCAATAAAAAAGAAATTAAGGGATTTTTTTCTAGTCACTTGGCCCATGCTATTAACCTTAATAATAATTAATTTATACTTTACAAGTATTTAAATAAATAGAAGGATTTCGTAAAATATTAACAGTCGAGAACGGTGAAGTTTCACGCCCTACAGCTGCTCCAAAGCTTTCTTACCTGTTAGGGATCCCGGATTTATTCTTAGAAAGGGAGCTTCACATCGAAGTGTATACATAAGTATCCGAGCTCGCAAAGGCTGTCAACCCATTTTTACCACTTTTGGGAGTGTCCAGACCCTCGCGGATACACTGCACCTTATCTACTTGTTTTAAATTATAAAATAAATCACTCGAAATTTATTTAAAAATAGAATTATTCTTAAACTCGAGTGATGTACCAAAGTTTCCGTACCATCAGGCTTAACAATTTTCAACAACTATTCTCAATGGTTTAGTCAGATTCAGTTGAAATTGTAACACTGATTAACCAAGAAGCCCAGTCTTTAATTTTGGCCTAGGCTTTTAAGACTCTAAATATTTTCGAATTAATCTTGGTATCTTCATTTTTCACATATGGTTTATGAGATGGCTTATCAGATCCTTGCAACAGTCGAAACGCACCGATTTCTTTTTGGACGTACAGTCTGAACTGCAAAGTATAAATATATTTCCAGCTTTTTGCCTAGTTTTTAAGAATCTGAAGATTGATTATGTATTCTATACTTTAAACAGATGTTGTTTCTGTCATCTTTTGTACAACTCTCTCTTCTCATTTTCACTAGATGGTCATCAACTGCAATAAGATTCCAGGCTTATTTTCAATAGCTCAAAAAACCCGATTTATTGCTTTAAGGAATAGCTCATCATTTTCATTATGTAAATTCTTCTTTTGTTGACTTAATCTCCTCTTTTGCCATTTCCTCTTCTCATTTTCACCAGATGGTCATTAACTGAAATAAGAATCTACTCTTCCCTTCATAGCCAGAAGAAACCGATATCTTCTTTCGAGGAACATCCCACATGTTTATTCTGTAAACTCTTCTTTTGTTGATTTAATCTTCTTTTCTGCACCTTCGTCTTCTCATTGTCACCAGATGGTCATTAACTGCTAGGAGATTCCAAAGTTATCATGAATAACCAGAAGAAACCGCTGTCTCTTTTAAGAAGCATTTTCATTCTGAGCATTCTACCGCTTCGTCTTCTTATTTTCACTTACCTTAAGATTCCATAGTTATCTTCAATATCTAGAAGAAACTGCTTTCTTCTATTGAGGAACAGCCAAACATTTTTATTCTGTGAATTCTTCTTTTGTTTATTCAATCTCCTTTTTTTAGCACTACATCTTCTCATTTTTATCAGAAATATGAATCAACTCTTCTCTTCAATAGCCAGAAGAAACCGATTCATTTTTAATGAGATACAACCCATAATTTTGCCTTTGGGAATTCTGGCATTTCATCTCCTCATTTTTACCAGATGTTTATCAACTGCCATAACATTCCACTGTTGATTTCAATATCTAGAAGAAACCGCTTCTTTTCTTTTGAGGAACAACCCATCATTTTTATTCTGCGATTTGTTCGCTTGTGGATCTCCCTTTTCGCAACTTCATCTTTTTATTTTCACTAAGTCATTAATTGAAATAGGAATCTACTCTTCTCTTCAATAGCCAGATAAAACTGATTTCTTTTTTTTGGAGAACAGCCCATCATTTTCATTTAGTGAAGTATTTTTTTCTTCATTTAATCTCCTTTTTGCCACATCTTCATCTAATTTTCACTAGATGGTCATTAATTTTTAAGAATCTAGTCAGAAAAATCTAATTTCTTCTTTTGAGGAACAACCTATCATTGTCATTCTGCGAAGTCTTCTTTTCTTGATTTAATCTTCTTTTTGTCACTTCGTCTTCTAATTTTGACAAGCTCGTCATTAACTGCAATAAGATACCACAGATATATTCAATAGCCCAAAGAAACCGGTCCCAAATTTTAAGGAATAGCACATAATTTTCTTTCTGCAGTAATACGTCTTTGATTAGGCCGGAAATCTTTTAGCAAGGGGATTTAAACTACAAATAGGCTGATATTATTGTATTATTAACAATGTTTCAATCAAAAATTTAAGGCCAAACAGAAGTGTCATCAAGTTGCTAACTGGTTTAGTTGTAGTTGTCAAAAGCTTAAAACAATTGTACTTGTACGTTAAAATCTTTTGAATCCTTTTGAGCGTAACAATCTAATACTAATTAAGATTGTTCCTATATCTCGTTAATTACAATCTCGTCCAAACGACTACGATAGTTATCAACCTGTGTTTTTCTTATTCTATGTGCACAACTGTTCATCTTCGTCAAAAGAGCGTAGTCCTCGTTCTTGAAATTGATTTGAGCTTAAAACTCTGATTTTATTCAGGATGATAATTGTTATATAACATAAACTACTATATTCGTTGAAACGACTACGATAGTTATCTAGCTGATTTTGCTTCATTTATGTTCGCTAAGGTTACTCTTGTCGTAAGTATTACGCTAGTTGGATTCCTTCCGAGCGTAACATTCTGATTTTACTCAAGATGATTATTACAACGTAAACTACTTTGCTCGTCGAATCGACTACGATAGTTATCCAGCCGATTTTGCTCATTTTACGTATGCTTAGGTTACTTTTTGTCGAAAGGGCTAAGCAAGTTAACCATCCGGGTTTTCATAGTTTACTTTCACTTCTTCCCCGTCGAAACGACTTCGAACCATTTTAAATTATTCCCATATAGTCCCTTACTTTTTGGCATGAGATGAGCTTCGTCCCACTAAAGCAAGCTTTAAGAAACTAAGACGAGTCTTTTCCTGACCAGCATCCAAATTTACTATTAGATATAATATAACCTACTTTCCTCGTCGAAAAGACTACTTTATACAACTGGGCTGGTGTTTTTACTAACACTAAGGTTGCTCTTTGGCAAAAGGATTACGCAAGTTAACCATTCGAGTTTTCATAGTTTACTTTCACTACGACTACGAATAATTTTGATAATTCCCATTTATGCCTTTACTTTTTTTATGGTATGAGATGAGCTTGCCCACTTAGGCAATCTTCATATGTTCTGGGTTAAGGAAGCAAGACCAGCCTAGTGACCTTCATCCAAATGTACTAGATATATAAAAATCTAATCTACCTCAGCAGTCTATCCAAAGCAACTTTCTACAAAATAACTCTGAATTTCCAGCCTTTTAAAGCCTTTAAATTTACTACCCAAATATTTTTATCAAACTTATGTTTATCATGATTTTTATTTTTACAACAATTTAAGAAGTTAAACAAAAAAACAAATTCGAAGTTTTAATTCTTACTTCCAAGTAAACAGCTTCCATTAGTTCTCCGAAACGCAGCTTTTGGTATCTTTATAAAGAATTTCTTGGAAACAACAACAACAGCTACAATTATAAAAGTGCCTGCAGCCATTTTGGCTGGGGGATGGGGGATTGGTTTATTTGGGTTCTGTTTTGCTTCTCAACTTGACTTTTAACTGTTTTGGCTTAATAAATACTCACAGATTTATGTTAAGCCTGCCCCTGGAGGAGTGGCTGGGAGAGAGTGGAGTGGAGGGAGCGCTGCTTAATTTATTTGCCAGGAAATGAATGAATCATAAACAAACGGTCCTCACAATAAGTGAAAACTCATTAACTCATAAATTTTTAAAATAAATATGCAAAGGTTCTACTCATTTTTTTGTTATGCCAACTTTGGGTCTTTTCCTTGCCTTTAGGCCTTAGTGGTTTGGGCGAAATAAAAAAAAAAAAATTGAAAATGTAAAGCACTTTGAATGACAAACGCACACACACTCAAACACACACACATACACACTCACTGTACTCACTTTGAGCATGAAAATATTTCGCAATAATAATTTATAAATGAATGCATAAAAAAGAAAAAAAAAACGAAAATGTATATATAAAGCGAGACGGCTAAAGCAGCGGCACAATGCGTTAGACAGAGTGAGGTAGTGAAAATGGCAAATAAAAATAAATAAATAAAAATGGCAATGCGGCATAAAATGTACAAGGCACAACAACAACAACAACAAAATGTAACAACAACAGCGACGTTGGCAGCGCAGTCAGCGTTGTCGGCAGCCGCGAGCTGCGGCGAGTTTATTTTTATTGTGTATACGCAATGTAGGCAACACAATTTTTGTCATGTGTAAGTGAAGTCGCACATGTGTGTGTATGTGTGTGTGTGTGAGGCCTGAGCTTCAGTACGGTGGAGTAGTCAGAGAGAAGCAGAGAAGCAACTCCTCTCCTGAATGAGTAGCTTTGTCGGATTTGTCGAGGACTCTTGAATAGGATATTAAGCGAAAATTGATTTCTTTTGTTCAAGTTCAAGAAATGTAACAGTTTCTTCCATAGATTCTGCTTATAAAAAATAACAGTACAACGCTCACAATTAATTCAAGCAGCATTATCTTACGTACTATAACCTATATGAGCTCAAATCTACCTTCTGAAATTATTCTAAAAGTGGTTTGCTCTAAAAATTCGATCTGAACGAAAATTTCGCCCCATATTTGTAATGAATTTCATGATGCTTCTAATTCGTGCCATCTCGCTTTTTGTTCGGCTCGTAGAAGAGAGATTCGAATTATATATTTAAGAGATTGGTTGAGAACGTAATACGCGACCATACCATAATGTTTAATGTTCTTTCCATCATTATCTTACTGATTATTATCTATATGAGCTCATGTCTAACATCGGGAAAACTCTAAAAATTATGAATGAATGCAGTAGATCTTTTGTTGGTATTGACCTGAGATGGGAGGGACTGATCCGTTCCTTTCCCATGTGAAAGGCTCTGTCCCATACCAGCGCTGGACAGTCACAGAGAATATGTCTGGTGGTTTCATCGTCTTCTGGACAGAGCCTGCACTCTGTAGAGTCCAAAAGGCCAATTTTCTGTAGATGGTATCTAACAGTGTGGTGGCCAGATAGGTAAGCTACCAGGAGCTTTAAGTCCGCTCTGCCAAGACCTTATCTTGATCGCATCCAGAGGTTTGACAAGCACTTTTGCTTGACGAAGCCCCGGAAGGGAGAACCTCCTGGAGCTCATTTGTTTATCATGGTCCAACCAATACCACAAAACGGCGCAGGAGATGTAGTCAAGGTGAAGGCACTCTGTCGTGCTTGATCGTCAGCGATCGTGTTACCATCCAATCCCTAGTGTCCAGGCACTCAACATAGCTCGACTTTGTTCCGGGCGGACATTTTTTGGAGGTAGTTATGGCATTCTTTAATCATCTTGGAAAAGCAGCTTGGCTATTTGATAAAACCCATATGTGTGCTCCCTTAGTTCACTTGAGAAGGATATTAAGGAGGCAGATCTCTACGGCATGAATCCTGGCTTGAAGGACGCTGGGCCAGATGCCCATTGCGATAGATATTCTGGTGTTGGGTATAACGATTCCAACACCTTCACCCTGCTCAGTTTTGGACCCATCCGTGAACCATTGTTGTCACCGGGCGTTTCCACAGGCGTTTCAAAAGTCTTTCGACTTGGGAGAAGTGATCTAAATTTGTTGTCATGAAAAAGTTCCGTGAGGCAGTTAGAATTCCATATTTAAGAGATTGTTTGAGAACATAATAAGCCATCATCCCATATAGTTTAACATCCTTTTCTGAGCCACCTATCCCGCTTTTTGCAATATGATTGTGTTTTGAGGTATGTGGAATCCCAGTGTTGGGAAACAAATTGTAAAGTATAGAGCAACTGTAGAAAGATTTGAGATTAATGCTTATATTTAGGAAAGCGATGGCGATATGCCCCTCATTGGTACTATAGAAAAAGGTCAAAGCCCAACTGTGGCGATTGACTCCTTAATAGAATATTGAACCTATATTGCTATATTGTCGACTGAGGATAAGCGAAGAGCTCCCTCTGTCAATTCCTCTTATCTCCAGTAGGACATGGGACTTCTACAAAACGTTTCCATCGGCTACGATCTTTCGCAATGGCATTGACCTGCATAAAAGATTTCCATCTAGACCGAAGTCCTTTCTTTCTGCTATCTAGCGGATTTCATTGGAGCGCTTGTTTAGATAGTTCTATGGGATTCTTGCGAAGGCAGAACTTCTTCTTCTTATGTCCTGCCACTCCTAGTGGAGCATAGATCCATAGTGAATTTTTTCCATCGATCCCGATTGTGAGCTAAAGCTTTTAGTTCACCCCAGATCTTTCCACTTTCTTTAACTTCTCTTTGCAGAGTTCTTCGTCAAGTTGGTTTTTCCCGCCCTCTGCGTCTGTTTCCTTGTGGATTCTAGTCCAGTGCTGCATATTTCATTTGGCTGTTTACAAAGGATATGGCCCAACCACCACCATTTCCTAAGTACAATTTTATTGGCGATGGGTATCTCGTTGGATCTTCTTTGGATATCTTCATTTGATATAACATTCGGCCACCAGATTTCCCAGATTCTTCGCAGACAGTTAATAAAGACTCCAACTTTATGGGTTAGACTCTCTGTTGTAAGGAAGGCAGAACTGCCCCGCACCAATAGCTTTCAAGTTTTGTATGCCACGGACTAGTCCTTTGTACTGAAGTCTACTCTAAAGGAGTGCGTATGTGCGTATGTGTGTACGTTTATTTGTCAGCTGCAGGACAAACCAAGAGATGGCCTACCTTATATGTACACTAAAGAAATTTTCATTGAAGCTCATTTCACGAGCTGGTTAAATCAGGTTATTAGAAAAAATTTGCAAGACATATTTAAATTTATCGATATAGAAATATAAAGGCAGACAAGTTGACTTAAATATAAATTTTATAAAGCATAGAATCATGGGCGATAAAGAAGAAGAAACTATCTTCTTCTTCAAAGACTTAGGCTTAAGTTTAAACACAGGCATTATTGGTGTTTTACTAAATCGCTGAGTACAATAAAAAAAAAATTACTTTTTTAAAAATTTATTTTTAATTCGACAAAATCTTTGTGCTTTTATTTTTTTTTTTATTTTAAAAATAAAAACTATGAAATTATACTTAATGTGAGTTTATAAAATAAGATAATTTTGCAGTTTTTAAATAAGCCAAACAAATAGAGAAAGGCTTAATTTTTTGGAAATAAATTAAAATTAAAAATTTATCCTTATATCGGAAAATTCTTTCAAAAATATTTTAAATATGATCAAAGAATTTTTTCGATTTTATTTTTTTCAACCCCGTAATTCGAATTTACGATTTTTTTATGTTATAAATAAAATTTTTTTAATAAAATTCATTAAATAATTATTTTATATATTTTTTTTTATCAAAATTGCATCTCTTATTTTTAACTTTGAAAATAAACATTATTAATTAATATTTAAATGTTTATTAAGATAATTTTGCAATTTTTAAATAACAATTAGCATTTAAATATTAATACATCATTTTTATTTTTAATGCCAAAAAAATAGAGAAAGGATTAATTTTTTGGATAAAAAAAAAAGAATGTATCCTTATTTCGAAGATTCCTTTCAAAAATATGATAGATATGATCAAAGAACTTTTTTCGAAATAATTTTTTTCATCCCTATGACTCGAAGATACGATCCCTGGTTTTTTTGTTATAAATATAAATAATTTATGTGAAATTTTGTAGACTTTTTATGCCCCTTTTGTACTAGATTTGTGTCATGTATGTATGTTTAAATAAATTATTTTCACGTTCGGATTTTGCCAAAATTAATCTGAATTTTATGCAAATATTTGCAAAATCGGTTTTTTGTGCCAGGAGAAGTCATTTTTTTAAGTTTTAAAATGCATAAGATTTGGCTGCGCTTATGGATTAAAAGCTAAAAAAAGTGTCCCAAGGGAAGAACTTTACAAAAAAAAACTAATGTAATACAATTTTCCAACACTACTCAATTCTTTGTGTTTAACTTTAATTTAGTTTTTTGCTGGCACAGCAAATTGCTCTAAAATTTAAATTCTTTTTTGGAACTAGTCAGTTGAGCTAGTTTCGGGTTTTACAGGAATCCAAAATATATCATATAGAAACAGTGAATGGAAGATTTTTTGGGAATGAAACTTCATGTAATACAATTTTCCAACACTACTCAATTCTTTGTGTGTAAAGAAAGATACAAGAATTTCAAAATCCTCGATTTATGTTTTTGAACTTCAATTTACTATTTTATAGGGTTGGCACAGTAGATTACTTAAAAATTTCAATTGTTTTATGGAACTAGTCTGTTGAGCAAGTTCCGTGTTTTACAGAAATCCGGAATATTTATCATTTAGAAACAGTGAAGGGAAGAGTTTTTGGAAATAAAAAATTAATGTAATACAATTTCCCAGTGTTACAGGAATTAAAAATAATACATTAATTAGAAACGGAAGTTCTAAAATTGAAAATTATTACTTTTTTAATATAGCTATTTTCATATCTATGAGTGGCTTTTAACTATGCAATATCATAAAATTTAAATTCTACTTTTGATTGTAACATCCCATAGGGTTCATGAGATACAAGCATTACAATATCCTCGACTTATGCTGTTGGTTTTTCAATGGGGCTTTCACAGCAGATTGCTCTTAAATTATCAGTGTTCAGATGATCTAGTTCCGTGCTTTATAGGACTCCAAAATATTATATCATTTAGAAACAGCTAAGCTAAGCAAAATACTGAGCCTCTGCGAAATCGCCATGAAGTTCTAAAATTAAAAATAGTTTTTTTGTTTTATAAAGAAAGAAACAATTATTTAAAAATCCTTGATTTATGCTTTTGAACTTCCATTTAGTTTGATGTTGGTAGAGCAGATTGCTCCAAAATTCAAGTTCTTTTTTGGCGCTAATGAGTTGAGCTAATTCCGAGTTTTATAGGAATCCAATTTATCATATACATAGAAACAGCTAAGCTATACAAAGTCCTGAGCCTCTGTAAGATCGCCATGAAGTTTTAAAATGGAAAATTATTTATTTTTTTAATATAGCTATTTTCATATTTATGAGTGATTTTTAACTATGCAATATCATATTATTTAAATCCTTCCTTAAATTCTAACATCCCATAGGGTTCATGAGTTTTTTTTTTATCCATCATACAGAAATCTATGTGCTAACAATGTCTACAAAAACATGATTAATTATTTCCTTTTAAGTTTCAAAAGTTGCACACATTTTTTTAAACTATAATATTTTATCACATTTGAATGTTGTAATTAAAAATTAAAGCTAATTTAATATTTTTAAATTGCATTTCTAATTTGAATGTTGCTTCAACTAAAAGTGCCAGAAAAAAATTTATTTTCTGTATAATAAACTATTGCTAGCTATTTGTTGCACTATGGAAAAATTTAACCCTGAATGTTTGTAGATTTAAGTTTTAATTAGTTATGTATATATATAAAATTTTATATTTTTTTAATTTAAAATACTATGTTGTGTTTTAGTGTAAGCTAAGTTAAGCATAAAAAGTTGCTTTCGATTAGTGAATACAAAAATTTGACTAAAATTAAACCATTAATTTATTTAATTTGAAGTTTCCATTTTGGGCATTAGACGCTCCTTCTAATTGGATCTAAAAATATAACTTTTTATATATTGCTTCCTTAAAGTTGCGTCCTTCAAACGCACTGATAACCTAATTCCCTATTTAAAGTTGTTCGACAAGTTTTATTATTTTGGTCAACGTTGTTTCCTTGGATACACTTAAATTTAAGTTATTTATACAAAATCCACATAAATTTCCTGATAGTATCTACAAAATTAAATTATGAGCGTCTATTTATTGGAGCGTTAATTTTAAATCAAAATATTGCCCTAAGTCGCTAATCGTTGGACAACTTAGGATATTGTTTAAGACTTGAATTTGTTGCTAATTTTAACAAAATGCTTTCGATTTAATCATTTCTAGTGTGCACCTTAGTTGTACATAAAAAATGTCACCTGTCTGTGGTCTCCAAGTGTCCGGGCATGCGCGATGAGGTGAGTGTGAGTAAAATCTAACATCTAGTTGCTTTTCCAAATTTATATTAATTTGTTTTAAACTTACAGCAGCAAGCCAAAGTGGAGGTGGTGCCCGCCGGGCAGCGGTTCAATGTGAATGTGCCACATCGATTTGTAGTGCACAGCTACAAGCGATTTACCTTCTGTGACCACTGCGGTTCGCTGCTCTATGGACTCATTAAGCAGGGTCTGCAGTGTGAGACCTGCTATATGAATGTGCACAAACGTTGCCAGAAGAATGTGGCCAATACGTGTGGCATTAATACCAAGCAAATGGCTGAGATACTCAGCTCCCTGGGCATTTCACCGGATAAGCAAGGACAGCAGCCACGTCGTTCGAAATACTTGAATCAAGCAGGCGGTGAGGATAACTATGGTGCCTCGCTGGGCGGTGATGGCGACAATGTGGCTGGCTCCTTTCGGAGCGGTAATTTATCTTCGGATCAGGGCACCTCCACAACCACGCTTACCAGTGGGTACAATAGCAGCAGCTGCATGAGTTTGGCCGGAGGTGCCGATGCACGTCCAGGCAAATCATCGCTGCTGGATTTTAATTTTATCAAGGTGCTGGGCAAGGGTTCATTTGGCAAGGTTATGCTCGCGGAGAAGAAGGGTAGCGAAGAAATTTATGCCATCAAGGTACTAAAGAAAGATGCCATTATACAGGACGACGATGTTGATTGTACAATGACGGAAAAGCGCATATTGGCACTGGCCGCAAATCATCCGTTCTTGACGGCGCTACATTCCTGTTTTCAGACTCCGGTGAGTATGTAGTTAATGTGGTTTCTTGAAAGATATTTGTGGCACTCCACTGAAGGAAAACTTTAATTTTTTCCATTAACTTATCGCTCTTATTCTTCTAGGATCGCTTGTTCTTTGTCATGGAGTATGTAAACGGTGGTGATCTAATGTTTCAAATTCAAAAGGCGCGTCGCTTTGAGGCTGCACGCGCCGCCTTCTATGCAGCTGAGGTTACGTTGGCGCTGCAATTTTTACACGCTCATGGCGTCATCTACCGCGATTTAAAACTGGATAATATACTGCTGGATCAGGAGGGTCACTGCAAACTGGCGGACTTTGGCATGTGCAAGGTATGTACCATATTAAGCATACATTTTAAAGCCACCTTAATTGACATATCTTTATTTCAGGAGGGCATTATGAACGGCATGCTAACCACAACATTCTGCGGTACACCCGACTATATTGCGCCGGAAATTCTTAAGGAGCAGGAATATGGTGCGTCGGTGGATTGGTGGGCGCTGGGCGTGCTTATGTATGAAATGATGGCTGGTCAGCCGCCATTTGAAGCAGACAATGAGGATGAGCTGTTTGATTCGATAATGCATGATGATGTTTTATATCCAGTGTGGTTGTCTCGCGAGGCCGTGTCCATATTGAAAGGTAGAGTTAAGATGTACCAGTTGATGAAAACTGCGAAATGCTTCAGTGATACGAAATGAATGTTTTCTTCTTATGAAAAGATATAGACAAAATATTCCAATTTTGTTGTTGGCCACCAGTAACAATCTCAGTTTGTCTCTAAGTTAACAAGTTAACACATATCGATTTGATGTTAAAAAAAAATGTATTTTGTTTTGTATCTACGAATCTGTTTGAATCTGTTTGATTTGACTCCAAATCGTTAAAACTAACAATCTTCATAATGTGCTTATATTAATCCTTATATATTTTTCAGGTTTTCTTACCAAAAATCCCGAACAGCGATTGGGCTGCACCGGTGACGAGAATGAAATACGTAAGCATCCGTTCTTTAACAAGCTGGACTGGAAGGAATTAGAAAAGCGCAACATTAAACCACCATTCCGACCGAAAATGGTTTGCATTCTTTAAAATTTGTTGTATGCTTCTATTGTTAAACAAAATGTCTTTGCAGAAAAATCCACGAGATGCCAATAATTTCGATGCAGAGTTCACCAAAGAAGATCCAGTGCTTACACCAATCGGCAACGATGTTATACGCTGTATTAATCAGGACGAATTTGCGGGCTTCTCATTTGTCAATCCTAAGTTTGGACCCGAGCGCAAGGTCTACTAGAATAAACGGCGCATTTTACTTTCGTTTGGAAATACTAAACCAAAAAAAAAACCAAACCAAACCAAATGCTAAGCAGTCTACTTGCCATACTCACATATACAAAACCAAACACACACAAGCACTGTATGTATTGAACATGCCTTTACTCTTTGTTAAAGTGTGTGCAAAAGTGTGACGTCACAGCTGAAGTCTGTATAAGTTGGATTTAGCATGGATTAGTTTATAACTAAGCAGTCAAATTTTAAGCAAAACTAACTAATACTTGCTGGTAGCGCAAACTTTATGCCCGTGCCATTTTTAAAAATTGAGTTCCAGGATATGTTGCCGGAACTCACTGTTAGTTCTATCTATACCCTTAGCCTATCTATGCCTAACACAAAAAGCTAGCACAAAACACAGCTGCAACTAAACTTTGCTTCCTTTGTACACTTAACAAGCGCGCTTTATTGTTGTCTGTTTTAAAGTTGTCCTTAGTTTTTGATTTTTAGACTATTATGTGTTGAATTTTACAAAAGCGTAGCTCTTAAATATACTACACACAAAAGTGAAGAAAAGAAAGTGGCAGATAAACCAATAATTAATTAAAATTGAATTGTATTTTTAGGTAGATCTATAGAACTACAAAACAAAAACAGTAGATTACCCTCTAGTCATCTACTAACAACAGTACCAGTGCCAATTTGTGAACACTATAAAGAAAAGAAACACAATATACACAAAAATTTTAGATAATTTGTTAACTATTTAGTGCCCCTATCACTTGTTTAGCTTTCATTGTGTATGTTTATGTTGTTTGTGCTTAAGCTTTCGCTTTAGCTCTTTGAAATGCTCAAAGCCTCTTAACGCGCGGCGTGCTCTTTGCAAACCAAAAAAATTAAATTAATTAAAATATTTTCCTGATGTAATTGTTTACATATATTTATAAAATTTACACACAAAAATTCTAGTCAATGACTGCTGTTGTTGTTGGTTTGCAAAGCGCGCGCCTCTGCATTTTGTTATTAGTTCTTTATTTATTGAGGTCAAGTTATAATTATAATTTAAGTCATAGAGAGAGTTAGAGAAAAAAGAGGCATTTGCTCCAAGCGAATCTCAAAAACGTATCGTCACAATAGCCGAAATATGCCGTCTGTTTAAGCAAAATTAAGCTATTTAAACTTTTGCACAATTTCCTTCTCAAGTATTAAAGCGATATTATTTTAAACTTAGCTTATTATAATGTTTAAACAAAAAACAAAACAAAAAAGAAATCAAAATTTAAAAACAGCAACATTTTGTTTCGTTTATTTAAGTTGTTAAAGCAAAATTCAACACAAATTTGTCAGCATGAAAAAAAAACTCGAGTTAAAATAAAATTAAAACTAATTAACTAAGCATTGTAATAACAAAAGCAAAACAAAAACTATTAGCTGTAAACTAAATAAAATGAATAATATAAAAATTTCTAAACAAAAAAAATATTTTATGCTAGTAATAAATTACAAAAACAAACAATGTGTTTAGCTTATAAGTTGAGGAGTAAACAAAACAAAAAGCAAGCAACAAAAAAGTATACATATATATATATATATATATACAAAATTGTGAAACTAAGGGCATATGCAGATTTAAATAAATATATATATATCTTTATATATATATATGCATAAAGTTATAACAAAACCCAGCAGAACAAAGTATATAAACATATATGATAGTAACAATATTAAATAAATTATGTGTTGATTTTAAAACCAAAGACTCAAAAACAAAAAAAAGAAATTAAAATGTTTAAGCAGGCATATAAACAATAAAAGCAGGCAAAAATTGTTGCAAATACAGCGCAAAAAAAACAAACTAAACAGCCTAATAGTTTGCATCGAAATTATTAAGTTTTAGTTATAGTTTATGGCTTTATGTTAATTGTTACTTGTTTTTCGATATGGCTGGCAACTTGAAAACGAAAGGCAGTTTGCTGTATTTGCAATAGCTAAATTGCAATATGAGAACTTTTATAAGCAGCTTAAAAAAAAAGAACAAATAAAGCAGCAAAAACTTAGAGGAATTATTAACTATAAGCAACAAACAGCAACAAACAAAAAATGTTACCTAAAGAATATGAAAAAAAAAACAAAAAAAAAACTTTGTAATAATAAAATGTAACAATGTGTATTTATATAAAATAGAGCAAACAGAGCGCAAGTTACCCATTTAAATGTTAACCAAAAGTATTCTCAAAAACGCATTTTACTGAAAACTAAACAAATAACAAAAATAATATATATACATACAAACTATATGAAATGTTTCATACAAAAGTGTCATATTAAGCCAGCAAAAAAGAATAAATTTTAAAATTTAAAAATATGTATTAGCAGGGGCTCACTAATTTCATATTTTTAAACTAAAAAATTATAATTTTTTGCTGGCTGGCATAAACGCGTAACCTAACTAGAAATTTTGCAATATAAAAAAATGTATGAAAACAAAAAAAAAAAAATACCAAAATCCTTAACACAATTTAAATGTGGCATTAACACAAAACTCATTTACACACAATACACTGAGAAAAATAAATGTTGGTTGTTCACCGAAAAACTGATAAGCAGCAGCAGCGCAAGTCAAATAAATACAAAAAGAAAGTAACGCGTAACCTGAGTAAAAAGCAAACAAGTACACAACAAAATAAAAATAAAAAATTAATAAAAACAAAGATATGTTAGCTTTAAGCTTATAAAAAAAAAAACCAATTGGAATTATTATGGCCAGAACAACATTTATGCGTGCAGTATTTAAAAAATAACTAAAGTTCAAACTTTCTAGTATTTTCTGTTATGGCACTTCTTTGGTATTTTTGTGGTTACCAAACTTGAGCTAATATTTTTGCTGGTATTTTTTAACGTTCTTGCTGCTCGCATAAATGTTGTATTTAGTGAAATAACTCTCGCTTCACTCAGCTAGACAAAAACTCAACAATTGCTCTTGGTTTTTTATAAATCTATTAAATGCTAAGAGTAAAGCCGTCATCAGCTTTAAATATGTAAATCATTTAGTACAAGTTCTAATGTATACTAGCTGATAAAAAAAAAACAAAAATGTACTAGCTTCAAACAATAGTTTTGCCGTCACTTTACTCAAACCATTTTCTAGTTACACTTTTTCCACTTCACTTTTTCGACCACAA
This sequence comes from Chymomyza amoena, assembly GCA_037043745.1. Taxonomy (NCBI): domain Eukaryota; kingdom Metazoa; phylum Arthropoda; class Insecta; order Diptera; family Drosophilidae; genus Chymomyza; species Chymomyza amoena. The sequence goes on along the minus strand of JBAMAX010003691.1, from coordinate 1,741 downwards.
TTCAGATACTCTCTCTCTGAGTTACACTGCAACTATAACCATATATATGCCCGCCCACTGGCACACCTGCAAATTTGTGCAACTTTGTCGTGTACCTTTTGCATCTTAGATTTAAGTCTAAAATGCTAAAAACTGATCTAAGGCAAACTAACTAAATATGTAATAAATTATTTATTGAAGGCAAAACAAAACTAAGAAGCCACACACCGATGCATATTAAAAACAAAACAAAAAACAAAGCTAAAAACATAAAGTATTCAAACAAAAAACACACACACACACACAAAATATATTTGCAAAAGAAAGTAAAGCATAAATAAATAATAATAATAATAATAATATTAACGTTAATGTTTAAACAACAAAAAAGCATTACAAAGAAAACAAAAAAAAAAAACAAAACGAGGTATATAAGTTAAAAGTTAAAGTCAAAAGTCAACAGTCGATATGTTGTAAAATATAAAATATAAATCACAAAAAAAAAACCAAGCAAAGAAAGTGTTATTGAAAAACTAAACAAATGTATGATGAAGTGAGGAATGCTAACCAAAGAAATAAATCACCTAAATTGATTTAAAATATTAAGTGAATATTTAAAGAAGAACAACTAATTAATAAATAAAGAGGTATTACCTATTAAAATGTATATAACATATTCGTTACTTTATTTTGCAACGAAATTTTGTAAATTTTCAGAAAGAAGAGAAAGACTTTTTAAATCCAGAAAACAAAACATCAGATTACGATGATCCTAAGGCTAAATATTTTTAAACAATTCTAACAGCTGGAAAATTACAATATTTTTTGTTTAAAACGATTTACCTGTTTTTATTGGGTATTAAAAGCTTATATGACTATTATCATTTTTCAAAAACGTAAATTTTTGTCATTTTTAAAAAAGATGGGGTAACCCCGACCGGAGAGCTGGAAAATTGCAAAATTTTATTCCTCAAAGCATTTTATTTTTTTTTTTTAATGTAAGTTGGGGGAAATCCGACCTAGTAATTGAGTATAAAACCTTTTTTGACGATTTACGTTTTCAAAAACGTAAATCTTTATAATTTTTAAAAATTAAGGGGTAAACCCGACCGAAGAGCTGGAAAATTAGCAAAATTTTATGATTAAAACGATTTACGTTTTTTTAAGGTAAGTTGGGGCGAACCCGACCAAGTTATTGGGTATAAAAAGCTTATATGACTATTAACAGTTTTCAAAAACGTAAATTTTTGTCATTTTTAAAAATTATGGGGTAAGCCCGAACGCTTATTTAGCACAGATGTAATCGATAATTATTGGTTTTCCGATAAATCAAAAGCGCGCGTTACTATTTTACAAAAACGGATAGCTAAGTAACTAATTAGAGTATAAAATAACTTACTGTAGAGCTGGGTATCCTTTTTTTTGATAATAAAATTGATTCTGGTTTATTGAGCATCGGCTTAGGGCTCTTAGCGATTTTAATTCTTTGAGTCATTTTAAGCATTTTAAGCTATGGGTCCAAAATAAATTTCGAGTCGCCCATTTTTTTTTTTTTAAATAGGTTTTTTTTCAAAATATTCAAAAATCTATTTGGAACTTGATTTTCCTCTATCCAAAGTTTTTTTAGTGTCCAGGAAATCCATTTTTCTCACCTATTTTTAATTTTGAATGCCGCCAGAGGGCTCTTTGAGTGTTTTTATAATTTTTTTTAAAACTGACAAAAGATTTTAAAAAAATAAAATAAATGGTAACTTAATTTTTA
>JBAMAX010003689.1:0-10432 GCA_037043745.1 Chymomyza amoena | reverse complement strand
AGCGCTACTTTTTTAAATAAAACAAAAACGGTTTTGGATATCAATGAAATTCTTTATTCCTGTGAAAGTACATTCGATGCCATTATGCATGGAACTCGATTTCTTTTATATGGCCACCACGGGCACGCTTACAGAAGTCCAGACGCTGAACCCAATTTTCGACGGCTTTCAAGCTTGAATCGGCCGATACTGCTGCAATTTCACATTCGATATTCGTACGAAGTTCATCAATCGTTGCTGGCTTGTTGGCATAGACCATAGACTTGACGTAGCCCCACAGGAAATAGTCTAACGGCGTCAAATCGCACGACCAACGCGGCCAATTGATTGAGCCATTTTGTCAGATAACACATTCACCTAACTTGGTTTTCAATAAATCGATTGTGACATTCTCTGTGTGTGGCTTGTGGCGCCGTCCTGTTGAAACCACATATTGTCCAAGTCCATATCATCCAATTCGGGCCAAATATATTTGGTTATCATTAAGCGGTAGCGATTTCCATTCACAGTAACGTGCCGTTCTTGATCATCACGGAAGAAGTACGGCCCGATGACGCCGCCGGCCCATAAGCCGCACCAAACCGAAATGTGTTTGGGATGCAATAGTGACTCATGGAGTACGTGTGGATTGCTGCCTGACCAATAACGCATATTTTGCTTATTGACGAAGCCATTCAGCCAGAAATGAGCCTCATCGCTGAAGATGATTTTTCGATGAAAATACTGTCATTTTCAAGTTGTCAAGCGGCTTCAGTTCTTGTGTCAATTTGATCTTGAAGGGATGTAGGCCAAGATCTTTTCGCAAAATTCGCCACAACGATATCACAGAGATGAACGCCTCTTCCTCAATTGATGCGCTAGCGGCAGCAATATTCTCGACTCTACGGGAACTTTTTTGTCACACTGGCACGGGAATATTTTGTACTGTGCCTGTGGACTCCAATTTTTCTACTAGACGCTCAATTGTTGATCTGGCAGAACAATTACCATAAATTGGACGTAACGCTCTTCAAGTTGAAGCCACTGACCCCGAATTTCGGTAGTAAATTTTAATAGACATTTTTATCTCGACGAATTTTAAATGGCGGCTCTTGTCTGCCTCTGCACGTAGAACATCGTTCCCGAAATTCTGTTCTTTTTTTTTATTGAAATTAATAAAATTCTCTTTAGCTTATATATACTAAACTAGAATGGGTCTTGGACGTTAAAAAAAATAAACAAAATCTCAAACATTTTGTAATTTTTTTTGCATTGCCCTTGCTTAAAAATAATAATTTAACAATTTTTAATATAAATTGTTAGTAAAAACCATACACAAAATTATATCCTTTTAAACATGCTTTAAAAGAAGGTTTTTGGAACAATAGATCAAGGCCTGTGCTTTAAATTCTGATGAAAAACCTGGTTCCGAGAAAATCGCGTTTAAAACGCGCGCGACTTACATGCGTACAAGACGCGCTTTTTTTATGAATATCGATCGCATCAAAAAATTCTTTCGTATACAAATTCTACGCATATACAGCTTTTATTTTTTGTAAAAAAAAATAAATAGATTTTTTTTCCAGTACCTCATCCAGCTCGATGCCCCCTATCACCAATACTATTTAATATAGTAGTTGACGAGGTTATGAGAGATGTATGCAGGTCTAGGCGTGGGATTTCGGAGAGTCTCACAGGTCACTTGGAAAACCTGGACTACGCGTACGACATATGTCTAATCTCTCATAAACTTAGTGATATCTAAGCCAAAGCGAATGATCTCGAGATTCAAGCCAGCAAAGTTGGAGCGCATCCAAAACCAAAGCGATGCGCCTCAACAACACTACTACTGGAACAATATCGACTTTTTCGATAGCTTCTCGTACCTCTGTACTACACTTTCCACCAGTGGGATGGATGAGGGTATAGAGAATCGTCTAAACAAAGCGGGATCAGTGTTTGGACGCCTATTCCGCATATGGAGAAACCAGCAAATAATCAGATGAATAAAGCTGAGAATCTTCAATGGGAATTTAGGTAGTAAATTTTAATAATTTTGACTTGTTGGATCGTTTATGTATCTTATGATAAAACGGCAAACCTTACTGAAGAGAAATGTCAAGACAGCGGAAAAAAATTTCGCGTCGTTTGCTGTCTCTATCGGTGTACTTTCTTAGGGTCCCTTTTAAAAACCCCGATATAAGAAATAATAAGAAATTGAGCGTCAAACGAAAATGAGTATGCCAGAAATAGAAAAGAAACCTATTTTCAAGACGTTGCGCAGCCGCGTCGTTTTTTACAATTTGGCTGCGGAGAGGGCAAAATACACCAAGCGGGTCCTAAGTGGGGGCGCACCACTAAACGGCGCCGCAACAAGAAACACATTAAATATATGGATACAATTTTATACAACATAGGAGATCTGTTGGTGCCAATTCGCCACCTACCTAACGACCTTTATGAAGACGCTTCTGGTGGTCAAGCGACTTCAGTTCTTGTGTCAATTTGATCTTGTAAGGATGTAGGCCAAGATCTTTTTGCAAAATTCGCCACAACGACGTCACAGAGATGCCCAACGCTTGAGAACGACATGTGAGAGACTGATTGGGGTCTTCTTCAATTGATGCGCTAGCGGCATCAATATTCTCGACACTACGCGCACTTTTGTCTTACTGGCAGGGAAACATTTTGTACTGTGCCTGTGGATTCAAATTTTTCCACTAGACGCTCAATTGTTGATCTGGCAGAACAATTATGGCGACCATAAATTGAACGTAGCGCTCTTAAAGTTGAGGCCACTGACACCGAATTTCGGTAGTAAATTTTAATAATTTCGACTCGTTGTTGGATCGTATATCTTTCCATGATGAAATGGCAAACCGTATTGAAGAGAAATGTCAAGAAAGCGGAAAAAAATATGGCGTCGCTGGCTGTCCCTAACGAATTTCAAATCTGATCAAACTTTATCAGATGCTGCTATTACTGCTCATCCATATCAAATACGTATTCTATTTGCGATTATTTTGGCAACATGTTTTCCATTAAATCCACCTGAATTGTGGATAAAATATGAAGATTATTTATCAGGAGATATTTTGTTTCGAGTAAGAATTCGGTTAAGACTGACCCGTGAAGCGCGACATTCGACTAATAATGATGCAAGTTTGAATCGAGCTGCAAACTAATCTAAAAATCTTATATTTTTCCAGATAAACTTACTAGAAAATCTTACGATGTTTATTCACTTTAAGAGTATTTTAAAAGTTTGGGCAGGACAACGTCTGCCGGGCTCACTAGTTTTTTATACGAAAATCAATCGATTATGAATCTTTTTGTAAAGCTTAAAGGAAAGTTGGCTACGAAAAATTTAAGCTTGGTTGATGACAAAGAAATAGAATAGTTAATTGATTAATAACAAATATGAATAATTGGCTGTTACACAAATTATCAGATCATGGTTATTATGTTCCCAAAAACTGGTATGCGATTTTTTTATCTTCAGTTAATTTCAAAAATAAGAAATTAAAACCAATTTGTTTAGAGATAATTGAATTAAATTATTCATTAAAAGAATTCTTTTAGTGAAAAGTCAACAAAAGCTTATAATTCACAACTATTATTTTCGATTTAACAATTTTGTTATAAAGCTAAAGTTACAAATACATGGTCTATGAAAAAGTATGTGGGCACTGTTTGGACAATGTACTTCTGAATCGTTGATCTCAGAAATCCTAAGAGCTAGGACCATCATATTTAAAAAAAAAAAATTGCCATAGGGGGCTTTAGTATATACGATTAAAATGCAAATAACAAGTTAACCAACAGAAGGCTTACCCTATTTTAATTACTCACCTGAATGTTTAAAAAAAAGAACAGCAATGTGTTTAGTACGCAGATTCATAACTGGTACTGAAAATTCAGCTATGATTTCATGTCTGATTCAGGCCTGAACCAAACTGAATTGTCGATACAGGGCTACGAAAAAAAAATAAAGAATGAGTAATTTAGTTAGAACAAGTTACAAGTTTCATAAATAAAATCTATTTCGTAAGGTAAGGTTATAAAAAAAAATAATCTAGTTCACTATACATTTGCCTTCAACTACAATGTAACTAAAATGATTTGGAATTTTTCTCACATTCAACAAAATTTCGTATGAACAGTAACAAGTTTCATAAATAAAAATTATTTTGGAAGGTATAGTTTATAAATATTCAAAAACAAAGAAAAAAAATCTAGTTCATTCCATTTAAGGCAGAACATCTTCAACGTGCACCACTCACAGCTCCTTGGGCCACAAGTGCGTGCTCCTCCATAGGGCAGAGCAGGCATGCGTGCAGCTTGGCGACAAGGACGAACGCGTGCAATCCTCATAACAGGACAGGCTTCATAGGCGTTAAGACACTGGTCTAATGGTGCACCAGTTAATGTGGCATTCAAGTGCTGTTCGGGTGGAGTAATACTTTTTCTGCCTTCAACTTAAAAGCAACTTAAATTACTTGGCACTTTTCTCACATTCATCAAAATTTCGTAACAAGTTAGATAAAAATTCTTGTTTCTGCGTAATATCATAAATTTCTTGTATCGTTTTCGGGAACAAATCTCCATTTGGCTATATTTGTAAAGAAATTGTAAGTAATAAAACGCTTTTGAAATTAACTATTCTTATTCTTCTATTTTTATGTTGACAGAGTTTCTAAGCAATGAAATCATAAATCCAAGATTCTAGATCCACACCTGAGGGCCACCAACTAAAAATTAATAAGACAGTCGGATGGGTATTTCATAAAGTTAATCCAGGCAAGCTTTCGGAAAAGACGATGAAGCCAAAAAATTAGGTCAGTTATAAGCAGTTTTCGAGCACCTCATAAATTTCGGTTTACCTCCGAATTTCGGACACCTTCAGCACGTTGACAGACGTGAATACAACTCCAAAACGCATACGAAAATCTTTAGAGCCAGAAAGGAATAATAATTCAATCTTTGTGAATAGAACGTGCACCAGTAAAGATTGTACTATAGATGCTGAGCCATACCACGGACCGCCCAGCTGAGTCCATCACCGCAGATGTTGAAACAGGCTTAAATGAGCTGCTTAAGCAACATTTAGTAGTGTTGGACAACGGACGTATAAAATTAAATGTAGCTGGTACTGTGGGTGAGTTCACATACAGCCAAAAAAATATTTACCAAGTATTCAACAATTTTTTTGCATTATAGATCCTCAATTGGAAGTCAATTCAATAAGAAATGGATCTGTCCACGTAGAATTACAAGTCGTTATTTTTGAGGAGAACCTAAATTCTAGGTTATATTTGAAAGGTTTATTTCTGGAGAAAGACATGCTCCCAAATTTAAAACTAATCGATATCAAAGGACTATATTAGAATAATACGTGAGCTATTAATGAAAGCCGAGGACAAGTTACTACACCTGAGCAGGACTTGGACGCAACTTTAGCTGGTCCATCATTAAACCAAACTGTGTCCAGTGCAGTGTTACGAATCTGAAGCTCCTCCTGTTATTAGTGTTGCACGCGTTCATCCTTGCCATCTAGCTGCAAGCGTGCATGCACTGTCCTCTGGAGGAACACGCAACTATGACGCATGGAGCTGTGAGTGGAAGACTTTCTGAATTCAATGTGATTACGATATTTGAAAAAATAAAAAATAGAAATTCCACACATATACAGCGTGATTTTTTAGAGGTTCACAACTTTGAGTTTTGAACAGCTGATAGTTAAGCTTTCTAATTCTTGTATTGGTTTATTGACAGACCTTCAGCAGCCAGAAAGTTGCATCATCCATTAGATCCAATATTTTTAATATTAGAACTTTATTCTTAGAGGCTCTAAAATATAAAAATGTTTTTATTTACTCGGGATACAAGAATTTGTAGGTCTAAAGTGGTTTAGAAGGCTGTTATCAAGACTATTCAATTTGTCTTTATCAAATCGTCTACGTCAGTTACGACATCCGCTGTAATTGACTCTGCCGGTCGTTCAAAGTCTCTAAGCATTTGTAATAGAATATCAACTGGAGCTAGTTTGTCCAATGTTTACAAACATTTCTGAAGTTATCATGAGATAGGTGTTCAAGTTGAAGAGTGCGATTATAAATATACTTAGATTAAAATACATTTTTTATAATGCTTAGTTAAAAAAAAGGATGTTTTCGTTGAATGCGTAATATAACAGAAATATATTGTTAATGTAAATGAAACTAGCTTTATTGGAAGCGTTAACTTTAGGACATTAATGTTTAAATATGAATTCGGCCATTAGGCCGATACGACTTAGGCGTACAAGGCGAAACCTAGAGGAGCCTTTCCCAGCATTTGTAGCTGTATTTCGCCAATAACTCTTCGAATGTTGAATTCCAGTTTGATTGTATGTAGGCTTATAGATGTAGACAAGTCCTGTGGATTATCCTCAATCCAAATGCGAAAATTCTTTTATTTAAGTACCCATTCAGCCAAAAATTGGCTTCATTGGAGGACAAAGTTTTGAATCACGGAACCATTATTTTGATAAAAAATTTCCACAATTTTCAAGCGATGCTCTGGTAAAAATCTATATATAAAATAAAGATATCGTAACCATTGGCATTCGAAAGTTTTTTATAGTTCCCAAGCACTGCACCAAATTTAATCAAAATCGGTTGACTATGTAATATAGCACCCATAGGACCTATCGGCCAAAATAACATTTTTTATACAAAATTCGCTGTATTTAACTTTTTAATAAATATATCGTAACCAAATTTGGCATTCAGAAGTTTTTCAAGTACCTAAGCAATGTGACAAATTTGAACAAAATCGGTTGACTATATCATATAGTTCCCATAGGTCCGATCTTCCAGAGAATCGATTTCTTAACAAAATTTGTTGTGTTTCGTTTGTTTGTTAAGATATTGGGACCAAATTTGACATTCGTGAGTATTTTATAGTTCCTAAGCACTGTACCAAATTTAATCCAAATCGTTTGACTAGATCATATAGCTCCCATAGGACCAATCGGTCCAAAAACACGTTTTTTATACAAAATTCGTTGTGTTTCGTCTGTTTGTAAAGATATTTGACATAAATTCGGCATTCAGATCTTTTTTAAGGTATTAAAGCACTGAGTTAAATTTGATCGAAATCGGTTGACTATATCATATAGCTCCAAAAAATAGTCAAAAAATTCTTCTGTTTTTGGTTTTTTGTGAAGGAACCGGATTTTATTGCAAGCTAGTGGTACAGGGTATTCCAAAGTCTTCCGCGCCCGACTTTACGTACGCCATTTTTTTATATTATATATAAATTACTGTTTTTATAAATTGCTAATCTAAAATAATTTTTTTTTTAATATTTATTTTGATATAATTACAGAAGTTAATACTTAATAATTGTAAATTTTTAATAAAGTAAGTTTTTTGTATTATGTTGTTAGTTAATATTAAATTATTTAAATTTTAATAAATTTTTATAATAACAAAACTTAACATTGTCTTTCTCACAACAAATAAATTAAGAACATTTAACAAACCACAATGGAAACTTGTTGTTTTTTTATGTATATATTTTTATTATTATTACTCACTAAATTTACTTATTATGTAATAACAGAAAGATTGTATATAAAACATGAAAAACAAATACAACTTTAACAAAAAAACTATTTAGTTTTTTAGTTACTTTTAACAATTTTTTTTTATATTTTCTGCCAGCTGGCGTTAAAACGAAAGATCGTTTCTTTTGATACAACAAGTTGTTGGACACGGCTGCCTTAATAGTTTTCCTTAACAGATTCTTAAACCGTTTTTCCTCTATTATTACTTGGCCTGTGTTTTTTAAATACTAAAATATTGCTACCGCCGAAGAGCCCTTTCGACTCTTTATGGCTTTAATGGCGTCCAGCACCAATTCCAGCCTTTTATCTGGCGCCAAGGCTTTAGGAAGCCGAGAAGTTTTGAGTTGCGAAGTATTTTCAACTTTAATCTCAGACATTTTTGCAACTTTCCGAAAGACAGACACAACAAAACTAACTAAGAATTTTTCTAAAGTACCAAGTCTGGTTCGTAATAATTACTTCACTCTTCTTTTTGCAGATTTGTTAAAACTGTCAGTCTCTTTGTAGCGGTAAACACCAACACAGTACGTTATAATAGCAACAGTTCAGCTTAACCGAAGCTGGTATGCCCTTACAATAAAAACTTTTCTCAAACAATACACACAATATTTTTTTTTTTTAAGACTCTCCTATCCATAAAGTTTGGAAACTTTACCTTAATACTGACATAAATTATAGATTGTAAGAAGAATTTTTAGGCAAACAATTTTTTTTTGACCGATCGTTCCTATGGGAGCTATATGATATGATCAACCGATTTCGATTAAATTTGACACAGTGCTTTGATACCTTAAAAAAGATCTGAATGCCGAATTTAGTTCAATTATCTTTACAAACAGACGAAACACAACGAATTTTGTACAAAAAACGTTTTTTTGGACCGATTGATCCTATGGGAGCTATATGATCTAGTCAACCGATTTGGATTAAATTTAGTACAGTGCTTAGAACTATAAAAAACTCACGAATGTCAAATTTGGCCCAAATATCTTAACAAACAAACGAAACACAACAAATTTTGTTAAGAAATCGATTCTCTGGAAGATCGGACCTATGGGAGCTATATGATATAATTAACCGATTTTGTTCAAATTTGGCACATTGCTTAAGTGCTTCAAAAAATTTCCAAACGCCAAATCTGGTTACGATATCTTTATTAAAAACCAAATATAGCGAATTTTGATTTAAAAAAGTTATTTTGGCCGATCGGTCCTATGGGAGCTATATGATATAGTCAACCGATTTTAATCAAATTTGGTACAGTCATAAGGAACTATAAAAAACTTTCGAATACCAAATATGGTTACGATATCTTCATAAACAAAAGAATTATTCATCCAAACTTTTTTTTTCGAGGTCGTCTCAAACACCCACATGGGAGCTATATAATTTATGCCCGATATCAAAAAGTAAAATAAACTTGTCTCCTATGAAATAATACGGGATCTAATGTGAAAGTTTGGTAACTCTAGCTCTTACGGACAGATGGACGGACGGACAGACAGACGGACATGGGTATATCGACTTCTCTATTCACCCTGATCATATTTTAGGTAACTTTGGGGTGTCTCCGACGTCTCCTTCTATATGTTACATACATTTTCGGCTTGCACAAACTTAATATACCCTTTGTACCATACGGTACAGGGTATAAAAATCAAGAATGTTGCGCTTTTTTGGCCCTACAAGATAAACTGCACCTAAATTAAGATGGAGCAATTTCGATCAAAAATAAAATACAATTGACATTTACAGGGTCAATATTTAAAAAACTGTTGGTTTTTTTTTCTATGCGCTCCTTTTATCAGAGGGGCACGAATTAAGGACCTACTCAATACGTGACCTTCTAATTGCTTGATTAGCTTCGGCAGTTTTAAACAAAAGTAAAAAATTTCGTGAGTCGGATACTCACGACTATAGCTTTCTCAAATTTATAGAGTTTAAGAAACTGCAGATTTTGTTCAAAAGATCGCGAAATGAACGCATAAGGCCTTAAGGGTGTTGGTGTGTAAAGCACGCACGATGCGGATCTTCTTAGTTTTGTAGACAGATAACACAAGTTTCCAAAAGGTCTTGGTGAATAAGTTTAAAAGTCAAAAAAAGTGTTTTTCGTTTATGACTGTACTCAATATTTTTGAACGAATTTTTTTAGTCCAAGTTGGCAACAGGACTTTTAAAAACTAAAATTTCGAATTTTTTTTAAGTATGTCCCTTAAATATGTCAATCACCATTTTTTTAAAACACATGTTTTCATACGTTCTTATTTTGTGTAAATAAAAATCAAATCGATTTAGGGGAACAATGTTAAAAAAAATAAAACAACACTTTTTAAAAATGTTTATGAAAAAAATGATTTTTTGTCAAAAGGTAGTAAAAATTATAATACATTTTTATAATATGATTGGATATTCATATGATAAAAAAATATATTTATTTTGTACGTGAATATTAAAATATTAATATTGCACAACAAGCGATTTTTTTAATTATTTCCATTAAATGAAATGAAATTTCATTAAAAATGTAAAAAAGTTTAAAAATTAAACTAAATTAAACACTCTTAATAAAGAAAGTAGCACATCAATCGATACGAAATTTGTTTCACGAGAAAACGAATAACTGAAAAAAAGTGCCCAAAAACATATTTTTCGAAAAAATCATGAAAAGGATCTTTTGATCCATTAATTTTTGCGTAAACTAATATAGTTTAATTTGAAAAATGTTGGCATATTTTAAAAAAAGGACTCTTAATGATAATAAGAGAACTATGAATTATTTTTGAGGACTACATAGTATTAATGTTGAGATCTGCAGTCTTTTTAAGAACATTCGCTACGGAC
>JBAMAX010003687.1:0-14734 GCA_037043745.1 Chymomyza amoena | reverse complement strand
CAGGGGTTGACAAACTTTGCAGGCGTAAGAAGCTGAAAAACTATATTTTTTTTTACTTTAACCTCTCAAATATTCCATAATATAAAATTAAAATAAAAATAAAATATCGAGAAAAAATGATTTTCTTTGATCTTTCAGAAACTACCAAAGAGTTACTGACCAACGTAGATGCCACAATTATGAATTAAATATTAAATTTTTATTAAATCTTTATCTTTAATTTTCGAAGATATAAAAGTCCAAATTTTGTTACACTTATATAGTATCTAAAGAGAGCAACAATGAAACAAAAGAATAGCAAACGACGACGACAGCCAAATAAAACTATGTAAAAAGGTGAAGATAGACACAGCTAGTTGGTAGGTAGTTCATACTCAGTCGATAGCTTGAGGGTTATTTGGATCTCGGGGGGCGCTTGGAACCAAAACAAAAAGAAGAAAAAAAATAGCTGCGGGCCTGATAATCATGTCAGCTAATTGCAAGCGGGTTGTCCCAAAGAGCTGGAGAACCTCTTCGCACCACTCTGCCCCTCCTAGACCAATGTGCAAATATTATTTCAAGAAACGCGACAAACGCCACAACGCACTCATTCACACTCATTTACACTCATTCCAACACACACTCACTAACACACACTCACTCATTCGCATTCACTTTCCCCGCTGCAAGTATGTTGCGGACAGGTGAGACGACCCGATAAAGCTCGAAAGCAAGCATAAGTGGCAAGTGAATGAGTGTGTGGCAGAACGAAATTATGATATGACATGTTGCATGAATGACTACCAACCAAGTCAGTCAGTCAGTCAGCGAGGCAGTCCCCGCCAGAGGTGTAGCACTGAGTTATCTGAAATTCATATTTCATTATTTCCAAGCCGCTTTTTTCTTATTGCTCTTTCTCCCTCCCGTCGGCCGCCTTCTCCAATCCAACGCAACATCAAATGCAACCCAGCGTTGTATTTGGGTCAAACATGAATACTCATTGAGCGCGTTGGTTGGTTGCAAACAAACTGGAAAAGATACCAACCAACATACTACATGGACATGGTTCGTCGTAGTATACAAATCTAAAATTGTATAACCTGCTACACCGGCAAACTGCATCCATCCACATGCACATGAGCTGACTGGAGAAGTTGCTGCTGCTGCTCCCTGAGTGGCGAGTGGCCGCCTGACCAAGTCTAACTTGTAGTATATCTTTCTTGGCTACACAGCTTGGACAATAAATTTTGCAAAAACTCTTTTTTTTTTGTTTCCTTTACGTTAGGCGGTTTTTTTTTTCTTTTGATACTCTGCAATTGGGTAACCCATACTTTGAAATGCTTTAGGCTAAGATCAAGGTAGCAATGAAATGTAATTTCTGCGTGTACTTCTTTCTGTTCCCTAAAGGAATTAAATTATTGAAGTACCTTTGTTTTCGTAGGTTTTTGTGAACAAATTTCAGGCTGCTAAAATGATTACTTAAAGAACTTTGATTTCGTTGAAACTTTTTTCGAGATAAAAAAAAATTCATTTTTACGCTTAATATAAAGTGAAATAGAAATCAGATTATCTCTAAATACTTGTCAGAATTGTCCTATGCCTTAAAGGCCTTCTAAAAGAATGTGATTCTATCAGATTGCCAGTTAACACCATTGTACCAGTTTGCTTATTTCCTTTTGAAAAGGCTTGGTTATGTCTCTATCGGAGAGATCGGGTAAATACTAGTTACAATTGTGCGTTTTATGCTTAGCAGCCCCTCTCTACAAAAATTAAGAGCTATCATCTTAATAAAGTTAAAACCCTTATAAGTACGTTCCTCATATCATTTGGAAAACACTTGCCTCTGTCTAGAATAAAGCAGGAAGCAGAAACCCGCTAAATACTTGTCAGAATTGGGTATGTCCTATACCTAGCAGACCTTCTAGACCTTCTTCTAGAAAAGTGGTAAAATTCTATTATAAAAAGACTTATTCGTAAAATATTCTTATCTTTTTTATTTCTATTTATAGTGATGTTCAGAGCAGCTCTTTTTGTTTTTTTGCCCTTAACTCTATGACCTGTTATCTATTCAAGGACAATCATGAACAATCAATTCTTAATTATTAGCAGAATGGAAGAATGGATTTACTAGTTCGAATCTAGCTTATCAGTTGTCTTAAGGGCTGACTTTACTTATAAAATTGTTTCGGCAATATTAAAAAATCTTAGTTACTATTTTTAAATGCAAATATGTTATAGGTCAAAATGTTAGAAATATACCTGATTTTGAAGCCACCATAAAGAATCGGTTTCCGAGCTCAAAGATCAAATAGAATACAAATGCAAGAATTTTAAACCTTGCAACAACCCATAATTGGAAAAAAAATATCTCCGACTTTGGAGGTATGAATAAATTTATGTATAGCATATGCTTTTTTTGGAATCTTGGCGTCATGGGGCAAATTCAATGAGAAGAACACTCCGAATGTCCAGATTCTAGCATAACTGCTTGAAACACCACAAATGAAGTATTTGAAAACTATTTTGAACAATGTTTTTAGATCGATATTTTCTTTTTTAAAACAAACTGAGATTGGATAGTAGCTTTGTAATACATTTCTGGGGATATATGTATAAGTCCTTTAGTTTCTCACTTACAAATCTCAAAATTTTAAATAATCGAACTTTTTACAAGATTGATTGGGAAAAATTTGAACTTTTTACGTAGTAGATGATGTTAGTTCAGGATTGATTGTGTTCTGGAACTAGTTCCGGAGTTAAGCTTTTGTTTTACAAATATAGGTTTTACCTAAAAGTTTTATTAAAAATAATATGTTTATTTTCTATGTTCTATATCTATTATCTAAGTTCTTCTTTCAGTAAAATGTTGACTATCCGGAAATGTTGCATGGATTATTATCTGATGCCTATAGAATATTGAACTGATAAAAGCCAGTTTCCAAAGTAGTTGTAGTAAGCCATTGTTCTCAGAAAGATTTATCAGGAACATCTTGCATTTATAGATTTTAATTTGACAATCCCAACTTTGTGCAGTTCATCTGAGACAGTAGATAGTCAATGATAATCCGATGAAACTTTGTTCATACAGCTTTTGAAGTTTTCTTCCGTAACAAGATGTACAAGCAAAAATTTGTCGACCAATTGTAAATCAATAAACTTTTCTTTGCCTCTATTTTGGAACTAGTTCTGGAAGAATAGGGTACAGCTTTTGTTTAACAGATGTGATGTTAGATACAGTAAAAATAGGGTTTGACCAGAAAAAAATTGCATTGGAATTTCTCTTGTTTATAATATAAAGACCATATAAAAAAGTGTAGAACCAAAAGGGAACCTACTCCCCCCTTAGGTTTTTCAGTTACTTTTACATATGTTTTAGCTCATTTATCTCGAATTTCAAAAGTCGTACAAAACTATTGCAATTTAAAATTTTATTTGTAATGAAGGTTATACGCAGAAGTTCGTATGTTAGGCGGTAGAAGTCATCAAAGTTACTCAAACGTATTTTTTTCTATTTTTAACCAACCCTTGCCCTTTTTTGTTTTAGGTGGTATCAGTTTTGTAGATCTCAAAAAATACATAAGAAAACTGTATTTTGAATCATGTATTTATCTCTAAAGGTTCCAAAGTTACAACGCTATCAAGGCTTCCCGGCCCCCCATGTAGTGAAACCTTATCACTAAATGATTAAAATTCGCAATGCAACCTAAAAAGTCTTCCATAGAAGAGTTAGATTTAGATAGCTCCAAAAAAGAGCATCCAAACTTCGTCATCTCTAGCTACTCCAGCTGCATCATTTTTTTTTCCTACTTTTGACTCACTTTGATCTTGCCACGTTGAATGTAAAGTGGTTAATGGTTGGTGATTTGGTGGGCTGTCTGGCTAGACTTGACCAAAAAACCTTTAACGGCTGCACCACATTTGCACCGCTGCCCCTGCCACACCCCCTTTGCACCTCACCGGGCTGACTGTGTGGCATAAAATTGCATTGTAATTTACAAAATATTTCAGTGAAATATGTTTAGACGGTTATAGAGTCTTGGATCTTGGGATCTTGCGCCAAAATAAAAAAAAACAAGCCATGTTGTTGTTGTTGTTCGCTGCTCTCAGTGTTTCTTTCTCTAGAGGAGCTCGGAGCTCTGAGCTGAGCTCTTTGTTGGTTTCTCTATTTGGTTTTTTGTTTAGCTCCCTGGAGATTTTAATCGTTGTCGCTGCGTTGTCAACTTTTGTGCTGCTTTACATTGGCAGCACATTTTTGCTCCATTGTTGTTGTTGTTGTTGCTGGAGACATTGATCACGACTGACCAGATAGCTCTGAAGCTGCTGAAGTTGCTCCTAGGAGCCAGCAGAAGAAGAAAAATGTTTGCTACTTGTAGCTCGGAACAGAGCAGCCAGCAGCCAGTTTAGTTTTTGTCTTGTATTGTATTTATACATGGCATTTTTTCTATGGAAACAATTGCATAAAATGTGAATCCTGATAGCAACTAAAAACAACAACAACAACACAATACTCTGGAGCGTAGCTTTGTTGCATGGGGAGTTGCATGTTGCAAGCAACGTAGTTGAGACGACTAGGAAGTGGCCAAGTCAAGTGAAGATTGTCTAGAGAAACCTCCTTTATGTGCGATTCTAATTGATAACTATAGCTTTAAAAGTAATTCCAAAATGGTAGAAAGCGGCAACACTTTATTCTTTTTTTTTATGATTATTGCAAATATGCGATTCTAATTGATAAATAAAAATTGTAAATTAATTAAAGATATTGTATCTAAGTTATAAAGTAGAGACATTCCAAAGAACTAAACTTGTAAAAATTTAAAGAATTAAACTCTAATTTTATGACCTATTGCTCTGCGCACGCTCTCAAAATGGGCCACGGCTAGTGGATTGGGGGTAAACCCAAATAAGATGAAGCTTATGCTCTTTACCAGAAAGTATAAACTTCCTTATCTCATAAATCCCAAGCTAAACGGCACGATCTTACCATTTAGCGACTCAGCCAGATATCTCGGGTTAGTACTAGACAGCAAACTAGACTGGAACCTAAACACAGAGAATCGAGGAAAAAAGGCCACGATCGCCTTATAGACTTGTAAGAAAGCCATTGGACTTAAATGGGGCATGTCCTCAAACATAGTCCACTAGCTGTACACTGCCATTATTAGAGCCATACTCATGTATGGAGTCTCGATCTGGTGGCCTACCTTAGATAAGGGGACTAACCTTAAAAAGTTAAGTAAGGTTCAGCGAACCGCCGAACTTACAATTAGTGGTGCTCTACGCTCTACACCAAACGAAGCCTTAGATGCTATTTTAAGCCTCCTACCACTGAACAAGGTAGGGAAACAACAAGCCATTCTATCAGCTTTACGCATGACAGAGGCGAAAAAATGGAATGATCAAGATTTTGGTCATGCAAAGATTCTTAAAGGGAACCCACTTATGCCCGAAAGTACAGACTACTTCATACCGCAGAAACATTTTACAACTAACTTTAGAGCCTAAATTCCAACCAGACAGGAGTGGAATACTGGGGTACCAGGTTCAGCAGGCTCTATAAAGGTATACACGGACGGTTCCAAGCTAGACGACCGTGTAGGGAGAGGCGTCTACGTCGAGGATTTCGACATAAGAATTGATTTTCGGCTCCCGGACCACTGCAGTGTCTTTCAGGCAGACGTCACAGCAATCCGGGAGGCTTTAACAAAAATAAAAAACCTACAAGTTCAAGATAAGAACATCTCTATATATTCGGACAGCCAAGCGGCTATTAAGTCCCTAGTTTCGATGCCTTCGTGTATGAAATCAGTGAATGACTGCCGCTTGTCTCTAGGGGAGATGGCTGAGCAGCTTTCAATTCACCTGATATGAGTCCCAGGACATAGGGACTTTGAGGGAAACTGCATTGCAGATTAACTGGCTAGAAAAGGAACTACCAGCACTCTCCTTCAAGACAAGGAGGGCATGGGTATACCCATGGCCAGCTGTAAACTGAGAATACGAAACTTATTCACTCTCTATGCAAATAAAACGACGAATCGGATATCGAACAATTGGAGAATCTCGCGGTAAACCTGGCCGACATACTGCAGTAAAAGAACCAAAAAACTTTGCAGCACTGCCCAGTGCTCATCTGGGACACTTGTTGGTAGGAAACCACGCATCCCCGTTGAATGCTCCCCACCATGACATCAGTAGAAGCTGTGGCGATGAAGAGGAGCTGGAGACGGTGGAACACTTCTTCTGTCACTGCATTGAACAGTAAAAGGTTTAGGTTCCTACACTCATACTTTCTAGACGATCTATCTCAGCTCTCTGAACAGAGTCCAAAATACCTTTTAAGGTTCATTCAGGCAGTCGGATGGCTTGAACTTTCGTAGGGGACCTCTCAAGTGGGGAAATGTGGTGAATTTGCTTGCTCTAGCGGTAGCGCAAAGGGCCTATCCTTGGCCTAAGTGAGTTGGGACGTCAGTCCCAACTGCCGCCCTAACCTAACCTAACCTAACTCTAATTTTAAATTAACGAAAGATATTGAATCTGTCTACCCATCCTGAAGCAAAGAAATTCCGACATTTTATAAACAATTTTTATGAATTCAAAGCTACATTTTTAACCCCACTGCGAGCAGCAAATAAAGTTCATAGAAAACAATCCGAAGAATTCCTTTGCCTCATTTCAGTGTTGCAAGTAAATATATTTACATAAAAAAAGAATTAATAAATTTAATAGTTTATCAAGAACTGAAAAACATTTTTTGGTAGTGATTTTTAGGAATTTAAGTTTCGAACTGGGAAACATGTGGCTATTGTTTTTATAGTGCAATAACAAATTCCTATCTGCAAATCTTAGAAATTCCTGACCTCAACAGCTTAACCAATAAACACTAAAATGACTGAATGGGAATTTTTCTGCAAATAGATTATCGTCACGCATAAGTTCATTTCAGTTCAATTCTCTGAATCCATTTTTTTAGTTTTAAGGAAAAGGCTACACTCAAGAAATAGAACTGCTCTCATTTTCAGAGAGATAGATAAATGTTATGATCGTGCAGAGACACAAAAATCTTTCATATTTCTGAGTAATGCAAGGAAGAGGGGAATCCAATGGTTGCTACTGCAGCCAAAACAATCAAAAATCGGAATATCCTAACTTTGAACCCTTAATTGAAGGCTAATGCATCCCTCAAATACGGTGGTCTTTAACTCTAACTGCAAGGCCTTCTAGAAGTTCACGAAATGCTTTTATACTGCCCTTGCTCCAACTATATTTTTTTCGATTCAAAATCTATGGATCCTTTCTGTTAAAAAGCAGCTCTAATCAATGCTTACTTTTAACTGAGAAGCAACGATGTATCGATATATCGAAGTTTATCTTTTTTTCAAATTATGATCAGAAAATTCTAGCCAAAGTCGAACATTGCCTTAATATACACTACCCTGCAAAAGTTTGGGGTCAGTTGAAAAATCTCATGTTTTTTGTATTTGTCGCCTTATTTGTCGGTCTTGGACCGTTTTATTTTAAATGATACATTGAAAAAACATTATATATAAATGAACTAGAAATAATATTCGCCAAAAACTGTGATTTTTCTTCGAAAAAAAAAAGAAGAATGAAAAACATCAAATCAGGTGGTTTTCATCAATATGGTTTCCTTTAGATTTGATGATGGCTGCACAGACTCTCGGCATTCTTTCGACTAATTTTTGAAGCGTTTGAACTTTTATTTGTTCCCAAGCCCTCTTCAGACACTCCCACAGGTGATTCGCGCTAGTTGGACGTAGTTTTCGCACCTCTCTATCCAGTTCATCCCACAACAGCTCAATGGGATTCGCGTCCGGCGACTGGGGTGGCCATTCCATGATTTTGAGTGCCCCAGCTGTTTCTTTGGATTTTAAGTAGTTAGTACACAATTTTGACGTGTGTTTAGGATCGTTGTCTTGCTGATATATATATATCATGTGAGATTAAAAGTTGGGAATGAGTATCAATACGTTCGACGGAATAGCTTTCTGCCTTAAAAATTTAGTTCTTGTTCCTTTCATTAGAGTGAAGCACGGCTGGTTCCAGCGAAAATGCCAGAAGTAGTTGGCTTAAATTTTATTTAGTCCGATTTCCGACCAAAAGTTTTTTTTTGTAGAATTTCAAAATTTTATAGAAAATAAGTATAGTGAGTTTTGACGACTCTTCTACTGGATCCTCTACTGGCGGGCACAAGGTTTATAGGTAGGTTATAGGTAGATTAAAAAAATAATCATAAGTAACAGTAAGGCTATGACTGTCTCAACTGTGGACTTTCTAGTGATTAATGGTTCTAGTTCCTCAATTAATGATTCAAGAAAAAAATTTCTGAAGTGGTGGAATCTCGATTCGAAGTGATTTCTGGGTAGGGTAGAGCAAAATATTGAATTTTTGAGGTAGCCAAAGGTTTGAGGGGGTGTTAAGTAGGCACTATGTTATAGCATACATATAGTATGCGGCTAAAACTAAGCTTCAAACAACTTTCAGTTCTAGCTGCTCTCAGGCGCAAAAAGCGCCACCTGTTAAGCAAAGAGCGCCACCTGTTGAGCATAAAGCTCCACTGCGGATAACGCGGCTTTCACGGCTTTCGCGGGGATTATTGCTGAAAAAAAGTGGGAAACATAAAACGAGAGATTAAATTTGCAATTTTATAAAGAAATTTTATTTTGAAAATGTCAAGAAAATTTAAAAGTTCCTCAATTTGTGACTTTCCAAGTGACGGCCTCCATTTTTTCGATGCGGATGAATTTGTTTTTGGCTTATTGGCTCTGTTCCTTCTATGCCAGAGCTTTCATAGGCTCGGGATTGGTAATGATAACAGAAAACACGACCTTTTCTACCCTGGCGTAAAGTTTGTGTGGGCCCCATACTAAGTGGGTGATCAAAATATTATATATCCTTATATATGTGTATGAAGCGGTGCTCCAAACGCACTTCCTTCAATAAATCACAAATGCGACGAGCAAACGAATAGCACTTACAGACGTTCAGAGCTATCTAAAAATTGCAAGCCTCCAGCGATTACTGTCGGGGCGATAATCCAGGTAGAAGATTTTCCAAATGGCGCGTTTTACGCACCACCCAACCCTTCCCTATATATATTTCAAATTTGCATATAAAAAACTCGGATAAATAAGGGCGTGCTCCGCATATCGGACTTATGTTCTAGGCAATGTATGATTTTATGATTATGCAATGTGTTGTTATCTTTTCCCAGAAACTCTAGGAATAAATTTTATTAAAATTTTTAAATTTCAATTTTTATGACCAGTTCATGAATGATTCTTAGAAGAAATTCTCTCATAGCCCCAACTATTTTAATATTAATATTTGATTTAAATACTTTACAAGCCTCACTGAACAGAATGCTGTGTTTCGAGATTCTTAGATGTTAAAGAAAAGTTTATTAGAAGGTAATTCTTTTCCTTACAATTTTAAGTTCTTAGAAAATTTTAGAAGAATCTGTACCTTTCTTTTTTTAGTTTTGTCTTAGCAGCCCCCGAAATTAGACCAGGAAGAGTGTCAATATAACATAAAATTAGTTTTTTGTTGATATATTTAAAGAATTGACGCTTAGAAGAATTGTTTTAAAAGTGAAGCCAGATTGGAGCTGGTGCTTTCTTTTTTCAAGTTTTTAGTAAGTGTTAGAAGAATCTGTATTAGATTTCTATAATTTCTTGGTTTTTACTTAGAAGCTTCGAAAATCAACCCCGAAAGAGTGAGTGTAAATGTTAAATGTTTTTTTTTGTTGATTTAATTCAAAAAATTATTCTTAGAAGAGTTACTCTCCAAGAGAACATACCAGTTTTTGCTTCGAAATTTTTTAAGACTAATTTAATATCAAGCTTAAAATTTAATTACTTTATTAAGCATGACTGAATTTTCAAGATTCTTAGATGTTATAGAAAAGTTTCAAGACTTACCAGATAATTCTTTCCTTTATAATATTAGCTCTGATTGGAGCTTTTGCTTTCTTTTTTCAAGTTTTAAGAATTTGTTTCTGAGTTTTTACTAAGAAGCTTCTGAAATTAACTTAGGAAAATTGTTAATGTAAAATTTGTTTTTTGTTGATATATTTAACAAAATGACTCTTAGAAGAATTGATCTCAAAGAGAATATGCCAGTTTTTGCTTCGAAACTTTTTAAACTATCCCAAATTAAGTGTAAATGTAAAGTTTTTTGTATTTAAACGTATTTTGGAAGAAATGCTCTCAATAATGAAACATAGAATTAATTTCTCATAAAAGCCCTAATTTTAAAGCTAAGATTTAGAAAATAATGAATAAGTTGAGCTCTGCGCAACTGTACAAATCAACAGCAAGTGTGAATACCCTTAATGTTGTATCTTTCATTGGAAAATAAATATTCTTTAAATTCATTTATTTATTTGTAGACATAGAAATAAAAAACAAAATTTTGAAAAAATTACGAATAATTTCTAAATAAAAAAAGACATTACATTTTATGAAATTTAAAAATAAATTACAGTGGCGAAAAAAACCAAAAAAAAGTGTACTAAGAAATCTATTCCAGTCCAATCGAATCGGTGGTGAAGCCCCTCATTTTTTTTTTCTCTTTTTGAAGTGAATCAAACGATTAAAAATTGACTTGTAGGATCATAATTAATTTAAAATTAACTGCAATTCTCGATACACCATTTTTCTTTAGAAAACGGATTTCTAGGATCGCACAACAAAAAACAATCCAATACACCAATTTCTCCTGGATTGCTTGGAGTTTTTGGACCACAAACTAGAAGATCGAATTGAATAGAATTTACAAATTTAAATTGTGTAAAATGTGATTTAAAACTTACGTTCTACAAAAGAATTTGTGTGACTTAAAATTGCACAGATCAAGGTAAATATTAGAAACAGCTTCATCTTGACTTTAAAAGAAAACTGACTTCTGAAATGTTTGCGAAAACAAAGGAAACCTTGCAGTAATAAATTTTAAGTTGCTTTTTACAATTTAAAGCACGATTTGTATTACATTTTTTAACGAATTTACAAACTTAATAGCTTTAACTAATTAGTAAAGTTATCAGTGAAGGCAGTGCGGTCCAGAGATAAAAATATTCTATAACTAAATCCGTAGCTCAAGGTGAAGCCCCTTATTTTTTTATGTCTTTTTGAAGTGAATTAAACAATTAATAATTGACTTCGGGGATCATTCTTAATTTTAAATATGAAGGTTCTGTCTTGAGGAAAAGTTTAGTTCACTGCTGCTCCCCAAGAGAGATACTGTTTCCTGACTTGACGCTCAAGTTCATCCCAAAGAAGTGCGATTGGATTTAAATCAGGAGATTGGGCCAGCCACTCCCTGATTTTCAACGTTCTATATTTTTATTTATTTTGCACAAAGGTTTTGGAGATTTTGGATGATTGTTTAAGATCGTTGTCTTGTTTATGAACTTATGTTGCTAATAATTCAATATAATAAATACAATAAATTTTTTCAGAGTGCTTTTCGACAATATTAGATCTTAGATATTAAATAGTTAGTTTTTGCAACCCTCAGACTCAACTCAAGGAAAGTTTACAACAGTCTCAAAATAGTTGATAGATAGTTGTGGATCTACGTGGGTGTTCTGATAAGTAATAAGCCACACCTCCCGATGGCAGGAGAAATTTATTATCATGTAGTACATTCTCCAGATGGTTACTCGAAATTTCAGCCGAATCGGTTTTGTGTGGAGTCGAAAGTGTCTGCGGGCTTTAAAAAAATAGAAAAAACTAACAATATCGGCCTTTGCCACGACCAAATTGGTCAAATTGAGCTACGAAATGCTGCCCCATCAACCGTGTTCTCCAGATTTGGACATATATTTGCTTAGAAACTTGAAAAACTAAATCGCCAGGCAGCAATTTTAGGAAGCCTACATTGTTGAAGACATCGAGAAAACGAAATTTTGAGACGGTTTAAAAAAGTTACAACTAAAAAAAGATTATAATGAAAAACCGTCAGTTTTACAATTTTTTTTTTTTTTTAAAGTTTAGAAACAAAAAGTAAAAAATTCGATTAGCCAAAAAACAAATGTTAAACGTAATTATTTTGAATACTACTCTAAATAATGCTGCAAAAGTAAAAAGACTTCCGAGAGAGAAAAATAATTTGTTTTAAGAATTTTTTGACGTTATTCCAAAACCCTTGGCTGTAAGATTTTTTTTTTTTTTTTTGAGTACGGGTTCAATTTTCACGGCTCACAATCCTTATAAATAATACCCTTAATATTGTATCTTTCATTGGAAAATAAATATTCTTTAAATTCATTTATTTATTTGTAGACATGGAAATAAAAAACAAAATTTTGAAAAAATTACGAAAAATTTCTAAATAAAAAGGCATTACATTTTATGAAATTTAAAAATAGAATAGCTGGTGAAGCCCCTTATTTTTTTTCTCTTTTTGAAGTGAATCAAACGATTAAAAATTTACTTGTAGGATCATAATTAATTGCAGCACATTTTGGGACACTCGTCTTCCAAAAAAAATGTGCTAAGTAATCTATCCCATTCTACCCGATTCCCAAAAATTGGGAAGGTTCCAAAAAATTTTCTTTCTATATTCTGGACCACAATCTTTCATTTTTGGAGCATCAGCTAGAAGATCGAATTTAATAGAATTTACAAATTTAAATTGTGTGAAATGTGATTTAAAACTTACGTTCAACAAAAGAATTTGTTTGAATTAAAATTGCGCAGATCAAGGTAAATATTAGAAACAGCTTCATCTTGACTTTCAAAGAAAACTGACTTCTGAAATGTTTGCGAAAACAAAGGAAACCTTGCAGTAATAAATTTTAAGTTGCTTTTTATAATTTAAAGCACGATTTGTATTAAATTTTTTAACGAATTTACAAACTTAATAGCTTTAACTAATTAGTAAAGTTATCAGTAAATTTATTTTGCCCTGTAGCTAAAGACTGTGCGGTCCAGAGATAAAAATATTCTATATGGTTGGTGAAGCCCCTTATTTTTGCCTTTTTTTGAAGTGAATTAAACCATTAAACATTGATTTCTAGGATCATAGTTAACTTCAAATGTGAGGGGTGTGGCTTGAGGAAATGTTTAGTTCAGTGTTAAAACTCAACTGTTGCAAAGTTGCTCAACATTAAGCGTGAACACCCTAAATACTCACTTTCGACATTTGTGCAAGCAAAGATTTCTAAATCAATTTTTTATAAGATTTTATTTTACATTTACAGAGATAATAAATTTTATTTTGTTTTAGAGTTCGTAACGTTCGGGATAGTATTTAATAAAATAAAAGATTTCTGTTTTATTTGGCCAAACTCTTTCAACATATCTAGAGCTCTAAAATTTCGTTGTAATTCGCAACTTTTATTAAAAACAAAATTTCTACTATAGAGTATCCACTAATTGTTACTCTTCAACTTTTTTTGTTTGCTTGGGTTTGGCCATCAAGTGCGGAAGTGCAAACGTATAAAGAAACGGAGAGAGACAGCAATTTGAACTGTTTGCATATTTTAAAAACCAATTCGAAAGGTGCTGTGCCCCCACTTTGCGGCACCACCCGTGGTTTGCCCCCCGCCTCCCAGTCTCTAAAAATACTCCATCAAGTCTTCCTAGTTGCATATTAACATTTAGCTTTAATTGCATTGCAATAAAATCGGCAATGTTTTTATCGATAAATTAAGTATTTATTGTGCAAACATTGCAAACATTAATTAAGACATCTTTATGTATTTATTATAAATGGAAATAATATAATTACTTTTATATTTATTTTATTTACAGCCTTTGACAGTCATACGCCGCTTGTGGTCTCACATAGAAAAGTAAGTTTTTCCTTCCGTTTTTAATAGCTCATAAAATTGGTAAATCTCTCATACGACAATTTTGTCATTTATACTTTTTTTTTGAATTGTCCAACACTAAAAGTGCATTAAATTATTTTTAATTGCTTTTAGATTACGGATAAGAATTAAAACTCTATAAAAATTGCGCAAATGAGTTTATCCGTTGCGAATTTTACTAAAAGTTTTAATTAAGTTTTTTTATAGTGCAAAATAAGCGCTAACTAAAATTGAGAGGTTAGTTAAAGATTTCTTGTTAGAGATCACCGATTTGGAGATTCGAAGTATTGGAAGTAATAAACTAAAAAATATTGCCATCATTTGATTCAATTTCACTTTATGAAGTGAAATAAATATCTTCGTTTCCTTGAAACATTTTGTGTCCCATTTCCGGGGGGTTACTCTATATTTTTATACCTTATACCGTATGGTACGAAGGGTATATTAAGTTTGATGCAAGCCGAAAATGTATGTAACATATAGAAGGAGTCGTCGGAGACACCCCAAAGCTACCTAAAATTTGATCAGGGTGACTAGAGAAGTCGATATACCCATGTCCGTCCGTCCGTTTGTCCATTTGAACATCTACATCTCAGAGATGGTAAGAGCTTGAGTAACCAAACTTTCACATTAGATTCTATATTATTCCATAGGAGGTAAATTTATTTTATTTTTTTGATATCGGGGTTGAATTATATAGCTCCCATAGGGGTGTTTCAGACGACCAGAAAATAAAGTTTAAGATGAATAATTCGTTTGTTATGAAGATATCGTAACCAAATTTGGCATTCGACAGTTTTTTATAGTTCCCAAGCATTGTACCAAATTTGATCGAATCGGTTGACTATATCATATAGCGCCCATAGGACCGATCGGCTAAAATAACTTTTTTAAATTAAAATTCGTTATATTTTGTTTTTT
>JBAMAX010003685.1:0-24429 GCA_037043745.1 Chymomyza amoena | reverse complement strand
ACTTTGGCGGATTATTACTTGACTGTCTCTGTCACAGCTGCTGCCCGTTTATTGTTCGAATTGTTTATTTAATTTCATTTTTATTATGGAAATTAAATTATAAAACGTTTCTGACAGTCAACGCGTTCGATTCCAACGCCTTTGGCTCCTCCAATCTCTGTCAAGTGGCTTGCGTAGGGTTGTCGCCTGTCCGTCTGCATTTATGTTGACGGTAGCCGGCGGCGTCGACGACGATGACAACAATATAACAAATTGCAACTAAATGATTTTTGCCAGCTTGTGTGTGTCTGTCTGGCCCTGGGAACCAACTTGGAACCAGCTTCAAGACTTGGCTTAAACGAAGCCTTGCCTTGCGTTGCCTTGACTGCATTGCTTTTGGTTACATCATTTGGTAGAACGCGGCGCATAATTAATGTGAAAATTATGTGAGGCGTGTAAAATAAGAATAAGTAGAAGTTGCAAGAAAAAAAAAATAATATTGAGCGGAAAAAAAAACCGGCATTCAGATAGAAGCTTCCACCATGTGAAGTTTCTCATGCAATTAGTGCAACAATCCCAACAACAACAACAACAGCGCAACAGTGGGGCAAGTTGATAACGGTGCTGATGATAGTGGGGAGTGTTACTACATAGGCGTCTATATATATAGCGCTGAATCAGCTGTGCATTCCAGCAGGGTACTTATTTTTTTTTCGCTATATCTCTTTGCTCTATTGTTTTCATATTTGCAACGAGGGTTGCCATATCATTTTCAGTACTCAGTACTTTTTACATCCATCACTTTGAGTACTACGAATTCGGATTCTTAGGATACTTTCTCAAAAAATGTCCATAACTTCTAATATACATCGCTATTGTACACCTAAGAACTCATTCAAACCTAAACGAACCACGTATAAACCTGTTTTTTCCACAATAATAATAATAATAAATAAATTCGAATGTTTTGGAGTCCTCTAACATTACTTGACTTATCTATATCCATATAATGAAAAGTCCTATTCTTTTTTATGATTCTTTTTTAGGAGAAAAATTAGATTTCAAACGGTTTGACAAAACAAAAATTAGTCCGATAAAAATGAATTTTTTGTTTGCAGGATTCGAAATAGAATTATTTCAAAATTGAAAATAAACTTAAATCGTTAATCTTAAATTCGGATTTGGAACAAATAAAACAAATTTTAAGAAAAAACTGTCTTGCTTAGACAGAAAAAACTGCTTTAAAACAAATGAGTTTTAGGATTAAAAAAGACTTCGAGAGTCTAAAATCGTGCCCTTAATCTTTCATTATAATTTTTGATAATATTAAACTAAAATTATAAAATCTTGTATTCAAGTTTTCATAAAGTTACGTTTTATATGTTAGATTATAAAAATTTTAATAATTCTTTTTTATTTTTTTTTTAGAATTGGGAATAGAGTTTTTGTTTAAAATTGCAAATAAACTTAAATTTTGATTTAGAAACAATATTCATGATTAAACTGGCTTTGTCTGGGCTGAAAGAACTGCTCTAAAAAAAGAGCTTTCAATATTAAAAAAGACTTCGAAAGCTTAAAATCGAAAGTCCTAAATCTTAGTTTCTAACTATTTTCATTTTTTTAAATTTATAAAAATTGTATTTATTTTATTTTAATTTTATAAAATCCCAATTACAGTAGTTAATATAAAATAAGATTTTCTATCATCTTTTTGAATTAATTTATTTTTAGATAATTTTTTAAATATTACTGTCTTGGATTAAAATTTTCACAAAATTTTATTTTAAAGAATTTATTTATACGAAATTAAAATGATGATTTTTAGATTTTCATTGCATGTTTTTATATCTTATACTCTTGAATTGAAATTTTCATTAACTTTTAATTTAAAAAAATTGTTTTGCAACATAGACTACGATTAATTTTTTTACAAATTAAAAAATTATGATTTTTAATTAATTGATTTTAATAAATTTTTTCTTTATATATTATTTTCTTGAATTGAAATCGAAAAAATTAATCATATTTTATATTGCAATTAATTTTTAATTTAAATATTTAATTTTATAGCTTAAGGTTAATGAAAATTTTAATTCAAGAAAATAAGACATAAAAAAAATTTATGAAAATTAATTAATAAGAATAAAAAAAATAGTCCTAGTATTATATTTAAAATTTAAAAAATTTGTATTAAACAATATGGAATAGGACGATTTTTTCCCAAATTAAAAATTTTCATTAACTAAGTTATAAAATTTTTATTGCAATATAAAATATGATTAATTTTTTCGAAATGATTTTTTTACCTATTTAATTTTTTTTATAAAAAAATGGTTAATAACAATAGTATATCCGCTTTTAAAAAATTTTTTTTTATTTTTTTTTCAATTGAATAATTTTAATTCCATTTTTTGTATATCTAAGTTAGAATTTTTGTCGTAATTTAGATTTTTTGATCTTGTCTAAGGCTTGATATTTTTTTTTTAATTGAAGAATTTTATTCAACTTGCTTGGTATTAAAAACTTGCTTGGTATTATTTTATAAATTAAAATAAGTACTTTTTTATAAATTTACTTTCATTGAATTTTTTTGTTTATTTTGTTCTTTGATTTTAACATTTTTTTTTGCAGTTCTAAGTCCTTAATTTTGATTTATTATTTTAATTAAATTTTTTATTTCTTATATTTTATTTGTTTTTTTTTTTCGTAATTAAGAATTTTTTATCTTGTGTAAAACTTGATATTTCTTGCTTAATTCAAGAATTGTTTCATCTTTCGAGATGGCTTGGAATTAAAATTAAGTTTTAAGTTTATTTTTTTTATTTTGATTAAACATAACAACAAACAACAAACTATATAGATTCGTTTTTACGGAATTCGAAAACTTTTTCAGTTAAATAATTTTAATTAAATATTTTCTATATCTAATTTTTTATTTTATTGTCGTAATTAAGAATTTTTTATCTTGTGTAAAGTTTGATAATTTTTTCATTAATTGAAGAATTTTATTCCATTTTCAAGATTGCTTGGTATTACTTTTCAATCGTGCTAAAATATTTAATTAAGGATTTTTCTATATATCAGTTTCTTACAATAAAAATAATATGTAAAAATTCTATTATAAATAAAATATATTTTGTCAGATCATAGCAGTTATTTTCGAAAATCTCATGATATCAAAAATTATTAAATATTTCTTTAAATTTGAATTAATTAATTTGAAATTAAATTTTAATGCCTAAAAATTATAATTAAAAAAACTATAAAATTAATAAATTTTTTAACAATCAAATAAAACAAGAATCAGTTCTACATCATGATCGAATATTATTAAAGGGCAACCCTGCCTTCACCTTAGTTCCCCATTCTCCAAACACCAAAGCCAACTCTCTTTAGGCCATGTCAATAAAGTCTCACTCTGCACTAACAACTTGCAACATGCAACTTGCAACTTTGCAATTACAAGACACATATTTTTTATAGTGCAACTAATTATTTAGTTACTCCCTAGTTTCAAATAGTGCTTGGAAAACGTTTCCCAAACCTATTTCAAATCGTTCGTTACCCAAAGTGCAACTTGTCATGCTCTTTCGGGTTCTCCTCCTCTGCTGGTTCTCCTCCGAAGTTGTTGCCATTGTTGTTGTTGTCGCCGCCATTTGGCGAGCTTGTCAATCTTGTCAGTTTAACCTTTCGGTTTGACCTCCACGCTTTGTGTGCAAACTGTTTTTTTCTTTTCTTCTTGGATCTTTTTTTTTTGGTAACTCTCCTCTGGCTGCTTGTTTTCGGGTTTCCTTTCCTTCTTTTTATTTTTATTTCTTCTTTAGCAAATTACAGACTAAACTTCTTCAAGCGCAGTAACCGAGAGAGATATACCCAAAAAAGCAACAACAACATTTTATGCTGATTCAGTGACAGGCGCAACAGAGGGTCCGATTCGGAGTCCGACGATTTTGGGCGCAGCCCAGGCGTGACCAGGGGGCGATAGCTGCCAAGTGGGGAACTGACATGCGCTAGTTGGTGTTCAGTTTTAATGGGTTTCTGTTTTTTTTTTGTTTTTGTTAGGGTGGGTTTGTTTATTTCAGCGCGAGACTTGCTTGAGCTGAGCCTATACTTATAGGTTATAAATATTTACTATAAAAGTAAATAGTACGCTGGGAAAGATTGGCTCCCTGTTTGCTAGAAATATTAAAATGCATTTAGTTAGAGTTCTGCTTCGATGGGTGACAGCGGTGGGTAGGGAAATAAGAATTTAATTTTGAAAATAATTTACATAGGAATAGAAAATCTAACCAGAAGTGGGATATTTGGAAAAAACAATTTTTTTCATTATAAATATTTAGAAAGTTTTATTCTAGCTTAGTAGCAGTTCTCGGTCAAATTCTAATTTTATTTAACTTCGATAGTTAGTTCGATAATCGATTTTAAAGAACTTACATAATAAAAAGAAATGCGATCAGAAGTGAGATATTTGAAAATAATCTTTTCCAGTAGAAATATTTAAAAGATTTGGTATTAGCTTAGTAACATTCTTTAGTCAAGTTCTAACAAACTTTCATAGTTGGTTCGATAGAAGATACGATAATAAAAATCAAGACTATCATTATTACATATACGCAGTGATCTTAAGATGAAATTTTACTATTAAAATTGTTCCAGTACACCAATTTAGTATGAGAGAACTTGCGTAAAAGTACTATCTTCAGTTTTAAATTCAAGTCCTGGAATCAAGTAGCAAATTCAAGGACTAGAACACTCGGCATGTCAAGGTTCTAGCATTACTTCTTCAAAATCTATAAATCGAAGAATTTTGAGGGTAACATGCTCTACTATTAAGTGAAAGATCTTTCTTCGATTTTGGAGGTAAGAGTTTGTTTTTAACATATAATTTATTTTGGAATGAAGGAAACAGAACACTCAGCAAGTCCATGTTTTTAGTCTCGGCTAAATCCATAAGCCGAGGTGTTTTGAAGGTATTTTGAAATATCTTCTAATATTTATAATAGTTGAAAGAATTTGCGGAAAAGTACTATCTTTTATGTTGGAGTCAATAAATGTTCGTTTTTGGGATACCGGAATCAAGGCGCATAACAATCAGCAAGTCCAGGTTCTAGCTTAACCTCTTTAATTCCTATAAATCAAAGTATTTTGAAGCCGTTCAATATTGTTATTATGTGAAAGATCTTATGAAAAGAAAACTGTCTTTATCTTAGGAGGTAAGACTTTTTTTTCAACATGTATATTTTTGGAATCCCTGAATCATGGAGCAAATTCAAGGAGTAGAACAGCAGGTCCTTACCTTTTAAATCCTATAAATCGAAGAAATTTGAAGATATTTTGAAACATGTTCTGACCTTCGACTGAAAGTTCTATCGATTCATCAATTTCCAAAACAAATTGGAAATAGTTTATCAGTTCTTTCAAAGCCTTGCGAATGTAGATTTTGGGCAACTACGAGCTTACATTTCTTTCTTTACCAGTCTACAAAATTTTAAGTAATCTATCTCTTAAATTTGTTTTTTTGTTCGGTAACATATAGCACTTTTCATCTGGAACGAAATAAGAGTTCAAAGTGTTCCTTGAATTCTTTGTGAATCTTGAATCTATTAGATTCTACAAAAGTTTAGATTTATAAAGCCAGCTTTGTTTGATAGGAAAAGTTTCAATATTCCACTAAGTATTCGTGGTAAGTGTCTCTATTTCTCGGAACTAGTTCCAAGGCGTGCTGAATATTTCTGCATCTTGAATCTGTTAAATCACACAAATGTTAGGACTAATGAAAGTCAGCTTTATTTGAATCTATAGTAAAACTTTCAAAATTCCACTAAAGAGTCTCTTTTTTGGAACTAGTTCCGATGTATGCATACTTTCTGAATATTGAATCTATAAGATCACGCAATTACTTGGACTGATGAAACCCTGCTTTGATTCTATAGGAAAAGTTTGAACCTTCCACTAAGTAGTAGCAGTAAATAGTCTCTGTCTCGGAACCAGTTCCGATTTATACATATTTTTGAACCTTGAATCAACAAAAGTTTGGGCTAATTAAAGCTACATTTGTTTGATCAATAGGAAAAGTTTCTACAACATTCATCTAAGTAGTCGTAGTTGGTCTAGATTTGTCTCTGTTCCGGAACTAACTCCGATGCTGCGCTCAGGAGCATTAAACGGCTCACTTTTATTTGCAGCTAAGCTTTAAGCGAGTTACTGTGTTTGCTATACGTAACCCGAAATCTATCTGATAGATATGAGCTCGAAACACATAAACACATAACCATACATGGGTGAAAATAAGTGAAGGAAGATTTGTTTTCCAAAATTTCGATCATTTATTGCGTTATTGAATATTTAGACTAGAAGAGAATATATGAACATACGAATTTTTGATATGTTGGATTCGTGGCGGATCCGAGTCCGGCCTCCTTTCTAAACGTTGAAAACATAGATGGACAGTATTTTGCGAGCTCTGAAAATACCCTTATGACCTTATACCACAGTTTGTATATATTCGCAAGTACAACTATAACATATAAAATTCGAAAAGATCGACCTAAGTCATCAGCTTTATTTATACGGAATATTATTAGATTATTTTTTCTCATTTAAAAGACTTTTATTTAAAATCAGTTTCCTGGGATCCATTGGAACCTTTAGACCCAATTACCTATTTTCCAGATTATTTACAATTTTAAATAGAGCTCCAGTGAGATGAACATTCACAAGTACCTCTATAATATATTAAATTTGAGGAGATCGACTTTTAAGGAATGTTATTAGATTATTATTTTTTTAACTACTGTTTTGGCCGACATCCATTTAAAGTCAGTTTCCCTGGATCCATTCGACCCTTTAGACCCAAATTACATATTCTCCAAACTATTTACCATCTTAAAAACACCCCCAGTTAATGAAATAATGAGTTCCCATTTTACCCATTCTCAGCAAGTTTCTTTCATTCATAAATTAACTTAAGTGCTCTTTTTCTATTTTTCTTTCTACATTCTCAAAGAAACGGAAACCCCGAGCCAACCAACCTAAAAACCTAACCTATCCCATTGCTAAACTTTCATTGAACTTGAGAAAGTGCTCGAACCGAGTTCGTGTCACGTTAATTTTGCATCTTTCTCAAAAAAAAATAAGGTGTTCAATTACAGAGTTATGTGACCTAAACACATTTTCTTAAACCATACAAAATGAATCACAGTACACGGTAGAAATGTGAAATTATTAATATTATTATTGTATATTATAGTATTATTTTGCTTCTTATTATTATTATTTTGTTGCTTTTTTTGCAAGCCAGCAGCACAAATCGTGTGAATGAATGCCTTCTGTGGTGTATACAATAATTTTAGACGTTATAAGTACACAAACACTGCTTATATACTATATAGAAAATTAACCCAGTTCGCACGTCTATGCCGAAACGAACAACAAAAGTTTACATTGGTACTACGAAACGGGCAGCAATCATAACAATAATAATTTGGTGGGTAAACATAGGCCGACTATAAAGTACTCTATAGAAGGGGTCGACAAACTTTGTATGTGAAAGAAGCTGAAAAACTATATTTTTTACTTTAACCTCTAAAATATTCCATATCATTAAAAAATAAAAAAATTTGACAAAGTTTTCCAATATTTTTGGCATCGAGAAAAAATGATTTTCTTTGGATCTTTCAGAAACTACCAAAAAGTTACTGACCAACGTAGATGCCACAATTATGAATTGAATATTAAATTTTTTTTAATCTTTATCTTTAATTTTCTAGAAGATATAATAGTCCAAATTTTGTTACAATTATCTAATATACCCCTCGAACATTTTTGGCTACAGAGTATCTAAAGAGAGCAACAATGAAACAAAAGAATAGCAAACGACGACGACAGCCAAATAAAACTATGTAAAAAGGTGAAGATAGACACAGCTAGTTGGTAGTAGTTCGTACTCAGTCGATAGCTTGAGGGTTATTTGGATCTCGGGGGGCGCTTGGAACCAAAACAAAAAGAAGAAAAAAATAGCTGCGGGCCTGATAATCATGTCAGCTAATTGCAAGCGGGTTGCCCCAAAGAGCTGGAGAACCTCTTCGCCCCACTCTGCCCCTCCTAGACCAATGTGCAAATATTATTTCAAGAAACGCGACAAACGCCACAACGCACTCATTCACACTCATTCACACTCATTCACACTCATTTACACACACTCACTCACTCACACACTCACTCACACACACTCACTCATTCGCATTCACTTTCCCCGCTGCAAGTATGTTGCGGACAGGTGAGACGACCCGATAAAGCTCGAAAGCAAGCATAAGTGGCAAGTGAATGAGTGTGTGGCAGAACGAAATTATGATATGACATGTTGCATGAATGACTACCAACCAAGTCAGTCAGTCAGCGAGGCAGTCCCCGCCAGAGGTGTAGCACTGAGTTATCTGAAATTCATATTTCATTATTTCCAAGCCGCTTTTTTCTTATTGCTCTTTCTCCCCTCCCGGCCACCGTCTCCAATCCAACGCAACATCAAATGCAACCCAGCGTTGTATTTGGGTCAAACATGAATACTCATTGAGCGCGTTGGTTGGTTGCAAACAAACTGGAAAAGATACCAACCAACATACTACATGGACATGGTTCGTCGTAGTATACAAATCTAAAATTGTATAACCTGCTACACCGGCAAACTGCATCCATCCACATGCACATGAGCTGGCTGACTTGGCTGGCTGGAGAAGTGGAGAAGTTGCTGCTGCTGCTGCTCCCTGAGTGGCGAGTGGCCGCCTGACCAAGTCTAACTTGTAGTATATCTTTCTTGGCTACACAGCTTGGACAATAAATTTTGCAAAAACTCTTTTTTTTTTGTTTCCTTTACGTTAGGCGGTTTTTTTTTCTTTTGATACTCTGCAATTGGGTAACCCATACTTTGAAATGCTTTAGGCTAAGATCAAGGTAGCAATGAAATGTAATTTCTGATCTGCGTGTACTTTTGTTCCCTAAGGAAACTAAATTCTTGAAGTACCTTTGTTTTCGTAAGTTTTTATGAACGAATTTCAAGCTACTAAAATAAGTATTTTAAGAACTTTGTTTTCGATGAATTTTTTTTTTAAGATACGAATGGCCTATAGTGGGGTAATAATGAGTAGTTCTTACCCTATTTTAAAGATTTTGGAATCGAAATGTTCGTAAAAAAAATTTCTTCCACTTTAAAGCTTAACAAAATTTTTAGAATTTTTTTTCGTTAATAAGAAGCAAAAAATGTTCGAAAATTACACAATATTTCGAATTTGGTTTCTTGTAACTCTTTTGTTCACGAGATATTACCAAATAACTAAAAAAAGTGTCCAAAAACATTTATTTTAAAAAAAATCGTGAAAACGGTTATTTCAAAAAAAAATAAAATAATTTTCGTGTTTCTTGGCCTGAAATTACCCTAAAAAAATACTTTCATTAAGGTTTATTTTTCAAGTAATTTACTGATATCTAAGGCAAAAGTTTTGTTCAAATTGTTTCAAAGCAATTGTGGAAAAAATACGAATAATTATTGCAAAGAGTAAAAGCGTAATATTTTCTTCAAAAATTGCATAATGTTCTTATTAAAATAGTTAATTTCGAACGATAGTTTTTGAAAAATTTTTTTTTTTGCAAAATAACAAAAATTTAAATTTTTTTCCAAACAATTTTTATGGAGTTATTATATTCCTATTCCTGGTTCTATAACATCCTTATTAACAGTCATTTTCAAATGATATAATAATTTTTAAGTTTTAATACAAATTACGTTTAATTTTTGTGGTAAATTTTTTTGGTTTAGGGATTTTCATCTATGGTGCGATATAAAATAAAGTCGCATAGCCTATAACCCCTGGACGTTCAAGACGCTTCTAACAATACCTCCTTTACAAGAATTTATCACGCATTTTTTAAGTTCTAAGCGAACGGATGCACATACATACATTTCGGTCAAAATTATAAGAATCCTATATGCTTTGCCGTAGTCGTCATGGAAAATCTGATACAATGAATTCTACATTATCTGCTCACATGAGTACACTCTAAAAACGTGAACTGAAAAATAGATTTACTAGTTCAAATTATTTTCGAAGCCTTGACCTTATTATTATTAAGGAAGAAGTTGTTCGCAGTTATCTTAAGCGCAGATTAAAAAAATCTAAGCTACTATAATATTTTTTAAATGTAAATAAATCATTAGGCAAAATTTTAGAAAGATTTCCGGATTATGCAGCCACATATGAAATGAATTTTCGGGTTCGGAGGTCCAAATTCAATTACAAAAAAAAAACCACGTTTGGGTTTTGACATGAACTCTAATAAACCCATAAATCAAAAA
The DNA here is from genome assembly GCA_037043745.1 of Chymomyza amoena. Classification (NCBI taxonomy): domain Eukaryota; kingdom Metazoa; phylum Arthropoda; class Insecta; order Diptera; family Drosophilidae; genus Chymomyza; species Chymomyza amoena. Next base: position 14,102 of record JBAMAX010003685.1, on the reverse strand, counting down.
AAAAAAACTCTTTGGAGGTAGGAGTTTGTTTATATTTATGTATAGCAAATGGGTTTTTGGAATCCCGGAATCATGGAGCCAAGTCAAGGAGCATAACACTCTGAATATCCAGATTCTCACAACTCTTTCAACGCCCATAAAACGAGCTATTTTGAACTATGCTCTGAAATCGAAACATACTTTTTTCAAACAAACTGAGATTGGAAAGGGGATTGGGATTTGGGATCTACTACGAGCTTATATCTTATCCCTTACCAGTCTCAAAATTTTAAATAATCGAACTTTTTAGGTTTCCTTTGTAGGGTTACGTTTACTTCTGGGTATCTGGGAAACATCCTTCTTTCTGTAAGACTATCCGGAAAAGTTGCTTGGAATATTTTCTGATACCTGTTAAAACTAGTTCCGGAGAACTGCTTTTGTTTTACAGGTATAGGTTTTACCTACAAGTTGCATTAAAAATTGCATGTTTATTATCTATGGTATGTATCTATTATCTCTGTTTCTGGGACCATGAACATCAAACTTTTTGGTAGAAAATCAGAAAACGTTACTTGGGGAATTATCTGATGTCTATAGAATATTGAATTGAAAAAAGCTCGTTTGCTTGATGCTATGGAAAATATGTATACTTTTCACATAGTAGTAGCCATTGTTCTCAGAAAGATTTTTCTAGAAATATCTTTGCATAGCTTTTAATTTAAGATTCCCAGTTGTATGCCGTATAACTAATACAGTAGATAGTCTATGATAGTCCGATGCAGCTTTATTCCAATAGTTTTGAAGGTTTCTTCCTTAAGACGATATACAAGTTAGAACTTGTCGACCAAATATAAATGAACTTATTTAGTCTGGAACTAGTTCCAAGAGAATGGAGCACAGCTTTTGTTTTACAGATGTGAGTTTTACATATTAGTATATTAAAAATTTTACTTTTTGAACTACAAATTTTGTTGTTGGATAAAGCTTTTTTTGATAGCTTTGTCTGTATTTTTGAACTAGTTCCGGAAGAATGAAGCACAGTTTTTGTTTTACAGATATAAGTTTTACCTAATAGTTTTAATCAAAATATATTTGTTTCACTTGAGTTCTAAGTTTTCCAAAATCGTAAATATATTAAATCTCTAGTATAGTGAAGCGTCTCCTTTATTATAATTCTCTTCTCCAATCCAAAGAATAATTTCACTAAATGATTAAAATTCGGAATGCAACCTCAAAAGCTTTACATAGAATAATTTCATTTCAGCGCCAAAAAAGAGTATCTAAACTTCGTCATCTCTAGCTATGCCTGCGCTACTACCTTCTTTTTTATTTTTTGCTACTTTTGACTCACTTTGATCTTGCCACGTTGAATGTAAAGTGGTTAATGGTTGGTGATTTGGTGGGCTGTCTGGCTAGACTTGACCAAAAAACCTTTAACGGCTGCACCACATTTGCACCGCTGCCCCTGCCACACCCCCCCTGCAACTCACCGGGCTAACTGTGTGGCATAAAATTGCATTGTAATTTACAAAATATTTCAGTGAAATATGTTTAGACGGTTATAGAGTCTCGGATCTTGGGATCTTGCGCCAAAATAAAAAAAAAACAAGCCATGTTGTTGTTGTTGTTGTTCGCTGCTCTCAGTGTTTCTTTCTCTAGAGGAGCTCGGAGCTCTGAGCTGAGCTCTTTGTTGGTTTCTCTATTTGGTTTTTTGTTTAGCTCCCTGGAGATTTTAATCGTTGTCGCTGCGTTGTCAACTTTTGTGCTGCTTTACATTGGCAGCACATTTTTGCTCCATTGTTGTTGTTGTTGTTGCTGGAGACATTGATCACGACTGACCAGATAGCTCTGAAGTTGCTCCTAGGAGCCACCAGCAGAAGAAGAAAAATGTTTGCTACTTGTAGCTCGGAACAGAGCAGCCAGCAGCCAGTTTAGTTTTTGTCTTGTATTGTATTTATACATGGCATTTTTTCTATGGAAACAATTGCATAAAATGTGAATCCTGATAGCAACTAAAAACAACAACAACAACACAATACTCTGGAGCGTTGGTTTGTTGCATGGGGAGTTGCATGTGGCAAGCAACGTAGTTGAGACGACTAGGAAGTGGCCAAGTCAAGTGAAGATTGTCTAGAGAAACCTCCTTTATGTGCGATTCTAATTGATAACTATAGCTTTAAAAGTAATTCCAAAATGGTAAAAAGCGGCAACACTTTATTCTTTTTTTTTATGATTATTGCAAATATGCGATTCTAATTGATAAATAAAAATTGTAAATTAACTAGAGATTTTGTATCTAGGCAAAGAACTAAACTTGTAAAAATTTTAAAGAATTAAACTCTAATTTTATGACCTACGCTCTGCGCACGCTCTCAAAATGGGCCACAGCTAGTGGATTGGGGGTAAACCCAAATAAGACGTAGCTTATGCTCTTTACCAGAAAGTATAAACTTCCTCCTCTCATAAATCCCAAGCTAAACGGCACGATCTTACCATTTAGCGACTCAGCCAGATACCTCGGGTTAGTACTAGACAGCAAACTAGACTGGAACCTAACCACAGAGGATCGGAGAAAAAAGGCACTGCCATTGTTAAACCCATACTCATATAAGGAGTCTCGATCTGGTGGCCTACCTTAGATAAGGGGACTAACCTTAAGAAGTTAAACAAGGTTCAGCGAACCACCAAACGAAGCATTAGATGCAATTCTAAACCTCCTACCACTGAACAAGGTGGGGAGACAGCAAGCCATTCTATCATCCTTACGCACGAGAGAGGCGAAAAAATGGAATGATCAAGATTTTGGTCATGCAAAGATTCTTAAAGGGAACCCACTTATCGCCGAAAGTACAGACTACTTCATACCGCTGGAACATTTTACAACTAACTTCAGAGCCTATATTCCAACCAGACAGGAGTGAAATACTGGTGTACCAGGCTCAGCAGGCTCGATAAAGGTATACACGGACGATTCCAAGCTAGACGACCGTGTAAGGGGAGGCGTCTACGTCGAGGATTTCGACATTAGAATTGATTTTCGGCTCCCGGACCACTGCAGTGTCTTTCAGGCAGAGGTCACAGCAATCCGGGAAGCTTTAACAACAATAAAAAACCTACAAGTTCAAGATAAGAACATCTGTATATATTCGGACTGCCAAGCGGCAATTAAGTCCCTAGATTCGATGACTTCGTTTATCAAGTCAGTGAATGACTGCCGCTTGTCTCTAGGGGAGATAGCTGAGCAGCTTTCAATTCACCTGATATGGGTCCCGGAACACAGGGACTTTGAGGGAAAATGCATAGCAGATGAACTGGCTAGGAAAGGAACTACCAGCATCCTCCTTCAGGACAAGGAGGGCCAGGGTATACCCATGGCCAGCTGTAAACTGAGAATACGAAACTTTTTCGCTCTCTTTGCAAATAAAACGTGGAATCGGATGTCGAACACATGTAGAATCTCGCGGTAAACCTGGCCGACATACTGCAGTTAAAGAACCAAAAAACTGTGATGACGTCAGTAGAAGATGTGGCGATGAAGAGGAGCTGAAGACGGTGGAACACTACGTCTGTCACTGCCCTGGACTGGCATTACGGGACACTGGTTGGAAGGAAACCACGCATCCCCGTTGAATGCTCCCCACCATGACTTCTGTAGAAGCTGTGGCGATGAAGAGGAGCTGAAGACGGTGGAACACTTCTTTCTGTCACTGCCCTGGACTGGGCAGTAAAAGGTTTAGGTTCCTACAATCATACTTTCTAGACGATCTATCTCAGCTCTCTGAACAAAGTCCAAAATGCCTTTTAAGGTTCATTCAGGCAGCCGGATGGCTTCCTATACTTTCGTATGGGACCTCTCAAGTGGGGAAATGTGGTGAATTAGCTTACTGTAGCGGTAGCGCAAAGGGCCTATCCTTGGCTAAGTGACCTAACCTAACTCTAATTATAAATTAACTAAAGATATTGAATCTAAAGCAAAGAAATTCCGACATTTTCTAACAAATTTTAAGAATTTAACGCTACATTTTTAACCCCACTGCGAGCTGCACATAAAGTTCATAGAAAAGAATTCGAAGAATTCCTTTGCCTCATTTCAGACTTAATAAACTGTTGCAAGTAAATATATTTACATAAAAAGAGAATTAATAAATTTAATAGTTTATCAAGAACTGAAAAACAGTTTTTGGTGTTGATTTTTAGGAATTTAAGTTTTGAACTGGGAAACATGTGGCTATTGTTTTTATAGTGCAATAATAAATTCCTATCTTGAAATCTTAGAAATTCCTGACCTCAACAGCTTAACCAATAAACACAAAAAAGGCTAAATGGGAATTTTTCAGCAAATAGATTATCGTCACGCATAAGTTCAGTTCAGTTCAGTTCACTTCAGTTCAATTCTCTGAATCCATTTTTTTAGTTTTAAGGAAAAGGCTACACTCAAGAAATAGAACTGCTCTCATTTTCAAATGCTTAAAACTAGATTCTTAAAAATCTCAAGAATTTAATAAGTTTACCATTCAATTTTATAAATTTTGGGATATATTGTAATGCAGATCTAGTACATACTACTATGGTAAAGGTAGGTTTTTGAGGAGACCTATTCAGAGAGATAGATAAATGTTTTGATCGTGCAGAGCCACAAATATCTTTCATATTTCTGAGTAATGCAAGGAAGAGGGGGAATCCAATTTGTGCTACTGCAGCCAAAACAATAAAAAATCGGAATATCTTAACTTTGAACCAAATACGGTGGTCTTTAACTCTAACCTCGAGGCCTAGAAGTTCACGGAATGCTTTTGTACCGCCCTTGCTCCAACTATATTTTTTCGATTCAAAATCTATGGATCTTTTCTGTTTAAAAGCAGCTGTAATCGATGTTTACTTTTAGCTGAGAAGCAACGATGTATCGATATATCGAAGTTTACATTGCAATAATATACAGAATGAATGTTCTGTTCCGGCCACAAGTTTTATTTTTTTTTCAAATTATGACCAGAAAATTCTAGCCAAAGTCGAACATTCTTCCCTTACATTGCCTTAATATATATACTATACTGTATGCCGATATATCGAAGTCTTCCACTAACAAAATAAACGAAAAAAAAATCTATATTTACCAGGAGTGTTGATGGGACTGGTTTTTTTTCAAGTAATATTGTTTTCCGGACACAAGTTTTGTCTTAATAAATTATGACATAATTCCTTATAATGTCTTAATATAAACTCTTCTATATATCGATGTTTTCCAGTTAGAGAATTTTTGTAAATTATGAAAAGAAAATTCTGGCCGAAAAATAATATTCATGCCTTATCTAATAAATCGATATATCGATGTTTTCCAGTGAGATAATCTTTCTAAATTATGAGAAAAAAATGCAGGCCGAAACAGAATATTTATTATTATATTATTATTATTATTATTATATTTTATATATCGATGATTTAAATTAAGATAATCTTTCTAAATTATGAAAATAAAATTCTGGTCGAAACCGAATATTCATGCCTTATATTATCTTATATATCAATATATTGATAGTTTCCAGTTAGATAATCCTTCTAAATTATGAGACGAAAATTCGTACCGATACAGAAAATAATATTAAATTATATAATATAATATTATCTTATATATCGATATTTTCCAGTTAGAGAATTTTTCTAAATTATGAGAAGAAGTTTCTGGTCGAAACTGAATATTTATGCCTTATATTATCTTATATATCGTTTGTATTCCAGCTAGAGAATCTTTCGAAATTATAAGACGAAAATTTTGGCCGGAACAGAATATTCATTCCTTATATTATCTTATATAACGATACATCGATGTTTTCCAGTAAAAAAAAAATTGAAAAAATCGATAGATACCGAATGCTGATGGGACCTGATTTGATTTGTTTTGAAGATTCTTTTGAGATTCTTGGTATATTGAAGTAATGTTAGGGATCGTTTAATGAATCCTAGATAAAAATTGACTGTTGCTCCAACTGTACTGATTATGCAATGTGTTATCTTTTCCCAGAAACTCGGGAATAAATGCTATTCAAATTTTTAAATTTCAATTTTTATGACCAGTTCAAGAATGATTTTTAGAAGAAATTCTCTCATAGCCCCAACTATTTTAATATTAATAATAAATTTAAATACTTTACAAGCCTCACTGAACAGAATGCTGTTTTTCGAGATTCTTAGATGTTAAAGAAAAGTTTATTAGAAGGTAATTCTTTTCCTTACAATTATAAGTTTTTAGAAAATTTTAGAAGAATCTGTACCTCTCTTTTCTTAGTTTTGTCTTAGCAGCCCACGAAATTAGACCAGGAAGAGTGTCAAAATAACATAAAATTAGTTTTTTGTTGATATATTTAAAGAATTGACGCTTAGAAGAATTGTTCTAAAAGTGAAGCCAGATTGGAGCTGATGCTTTATTTTTGCAAGTTTTTAGTAAGTATTAGAAGAATCTGTATTAGATCTCTCTATAATTTCTTGGTTTTTACTTAGAAGCTTCCAGAATCAACCCGCAAGAGTGAGTGTAAATGTAAAATGTTTTTTTTGTTGATATAATTCAAAAACTGATTCTTAGAAGAGAGTTACTCTCCAAGAGAACATGCCAGTTTTTGCTTCGAAATTTTTTAAGACTAATTTAATATCAAGCTTAAAATTTAATTACTTTATTAAGTATGACTGAATTTTCAACATTCTTATATGTTATAGAAAAGTTTCGAGACTTACTAGATAATTTTTTCCTTATAATTTTAGATCTGATTGGAGCTTTTGCTTTCTTTTTTCAAGTTTTAAGAATTTGTTTCTGAGTTTTTACTAAGAAGCTTCGGAAATTAGCCCAGGAAAAGTGTAAATATAAAATTTGTTTTTTATTGATATATTTAATAAAATGATTCTTAGAAGAATTGATCTCAAAGAGAATATGCCAGTTTTTGCTTCGAAGCTTTTTAAACTATCCCAAATTAAGTGTAAATGTAAAGTTTTTTGTATTCAAATATATTTGGGAAGAATTACTCTCAATAATGAAACATAGAATTAATTACTCATAAAAGCCCTAATTTTAAAGCTGAGATTTAGAAAATAATGAATAAGTTGAGTTCTGTGCAACTGTACAAATCAACAGGAAGTGTGAATACCCTTAATGTTGTATCTTTCATTGGAAAATAAATATTCTTTAAATTAATTTATTTGTAGACATAGAAATAAAAAACAAAATTTTGAAAAAATTACGAATAATTTCTAAATAAAAAAAGACATTACATTTTATGAAATTTAAAAATAAATTACAGTGGCGAAAAAAACCAAAAATAAGTGTACTAAGAAATCTATTCCAGTCCAATCGAATCGGTGGTGAAGCCTCTCATTTTTTTTTTCTCTTTTTGAAGTGAATCAAACGATTAAAAATTGACTTGTAGGATCATAATTAATTTAAAATTAACTGCAATTCTCGATACACCATTTTTCTTTAGAAAACGGATTTCTAGGATCGCACAACAAAAAACAATCCAATACACCAATTTCTCCTAGATTGCTTGGAGTTTTTGGACCACAAACTAGAAGATCGAATTTAATAGAAATTACAAATTTAAATTGTATGAAATGTGATTTAAAACTTACGTTCTACAAAAGAATTTGTGTGAATTAAAATTGCACAGATCAAGGTAAATATTAGAAACAGCTTCATCTTGACTTTAAAAGAAAACTGACTTCTGAAATGTTTGCGAAAACAAAGGAAACCTTGCAGTAATAAATTTTTAGTTGCTTTTTATAATTTAAAGCACGATTTGTATGGAATTTTTTAACGACTTTACAAACTTAATAGCTTTAACTAATTAGTAAAGTAATCAGTAAATTTATTTTGCCCAGTAGCTGTAGAGATAAAAATATTCTATAACTAAATCCGTAGCTCAGGTGGTTGCTGAAGCCCCTTATTTTGTATGTCTTTTTGAAGTGAATTAAACAATTAAAAATTGACTTCGAGGATCATACTTAATTTTAATTGTGAAGGTTCTGTCTTGGGGAAAAGTTTAGTTCAGTGTTGTAGCACAACTCTTGCAAATGTGCTCAACAGCAAGCGTGAATACCTTAAATACTGTTCATTGAAAAACACAAATTCTCAAATTAATTTATTTATAGACAGAAAAAATTTCAAAATAAATTTCTTGTAAAATCTTGTAAAACTATTTTTATATCTATGTATATATATTATTCAAAATAAATTACTTTTTTTTCCAACAACCTTTAAGCAACGAGAGTTCATTGCGCTGCCAACACTTTAATCAAATTATTTCAAACTCTATCACACATTTTCCATTGGACATTATTTATTAGCCCAATTTGACGCAATAAATTCAATGTGTACCAATCAAATTAAAATTTATAACACAATTTTAGCCAATTATAATTTTCAAGCATTTAAATTTAAGAAAAATGCAGCCCAAGCCCAACCCAACCCAGTTATGATTAGTTATGCACAATTTTCAAGTTTAATTAAAATGTTAAAAAATATAAACAACAGACACTCTCAATGCAATTCCGGTAAGTTCAAGATCAAGTCATACCAACTACTAAGCCCAAAAAAAAAGGCTTTCAAAATGCTGGCTAGCGCTAAACACACACATTAGAGATCGCTATCATTTGTAGCCTCAAAAAAAAAAAACACAATCGCAGACCAATCGATAATAATCGCCACAACAAGTTGCACGAACTGGCCGGGCCGTCATAATCCCTAGCCGGGGCTCTAACGGCGCTTTATAAATACTTTTGGCCCAAAGCAACCCAATGAACTGAACCCAACTGTACATGCTGTGAAACTCTAATTGTACACGCCTCTAGAACATGACTCAAATAAATACAGCCCTGAGCTGGCCCCAAACACAAAAAAATTGTGTAAAACTCTTAACAGAAAAAAAAAAATATCAATATTTGGGCATCTATAAATGACCAGCCAAGCTTAACCATTGCAGAAGGCGTTGGCCAGGCTTAAACTGATGGCGATGGCGACGATGAGATTGCAAAAAAACGGGGGAGAGAGAGAGAAATAAAAGTAGAAAACGTTAGATAGACATAGACAACAAAATGTATAAGCATTTAATTGGGTAATTGGCTCAAGTACCGTATTAACAGCCGAAATTGAATTACATTTTGAGACCTGCCTGGGAATGGACTCCATCCAACTCCCAAGCCCGAAATTTAATACAACACAACCAATCCACACAAAATTGCAAGTGTCTTGGCAGAACCAAGTACCGCTTATGAATTGCTATGTTTGGGTCAGTCGTCAGCTTCCTCTTCCACCCTTTCCCCAGTCCCACTCGCATTCAAAGTCCCAGTCCCAATCCAGGTTCCAGCCTCTACTCTATTCACAGGCTTAATAGAATAGAACGTACGGAAGAGACTCGTGACTGGTAACCAGTTACTTGTTCCCATGACAGCAGCATCCAGCACAAAACTGGACTCAGCGTTAACTCAGTCTTCTGCACATGCAACACCAAGAACCGAGTTCTTCTAGTCAGCCAAGCAGCTGTTGCTTAACTGCTATGCATTCAAATAGATGGGAACGAGGAGACTTGGAACAACGAAGTTTGCATGCTCTAACCCGCCAGAAAAGAAAAATTTAACTAAGTTTGATGGATACACTTGGTTGTCTCCATTGCGTTTGTCAACTAATTTTTAGACCCCACGAATAAGGTCTATTCTGGTTTATTTCCGAAAAATAAAGTCCGTACAAGAAACCTTAAAAACGAAAAAGATATATATTTTCACAGATGAATACACTATATACGAATGACCCTAAATAATATTTTTAATTACTATATAAGCCTGACTGGTCAAAATGCTGCTCTTTGAGCGTCTTACTACTTAGTTCTTGCTCTTACAATTTTACCTTTGATTGGAGCTGGTGCTTTCTTTTTTAAAGTTTTTAGAAGATGCTAGAAGAATCTGCATCTCTATTTGTAGAAATAGTTATCTATTCTTAGTTTTTACTTACAAGCTTCCGAAATTAATCCAGGAAGAATGTAAATGTATAATTTGTTCTTCTTTATATATTTAGCTCAATGATTCTTAGAAGAATATCGCGAAAAGAAAATATCCGTGTTTTTGCTTTGAAACTTCTTAAATTTGCCCAAAAAGAAGGTGTAATAAAAATATAAATTTAAAGTTTGTTTTGTTTTAATGATTTTTAGAGCATTTGCTTAAAAATAATAGAACAGATAGATTTAAGTTCCTATTATAGAGATAGAGATCTCCAATGCTCCGCCCAGGAAAAAAGTCGAACATCCCTACAACGAATTTTTAAATATAATATGAGTTTTTTTAAGGTCACTTTTTTATGATCAATAAAGAGATCGAATATAAAAAAATATAAATCTATATAAACTCGATCACATATACCTGCTGCAATACGAGTTCGATTCCATAGAAAAAGATTATGCAATGACTATTTTTGAAGAAAAGGGTATATTTTCAGTCTTTTTTGTACAATCGTTCAATAGCGACTTCTGAATACTGGTATTAATGCTTCCAGAAAACAATTTTTTGTGAAATATCGTCGTATTTATATGTGTAATCAATCGTAAGAAAGAGTTGCTCAATTTTTTCTTGGAGCTTTACTGATCAGACCAAGCGATCGTACCCCATTTCTATAAGCTCTTTTTATAACAATCACGGTAACTCAAAAGCCCTTTAATGCAGTGCGATAAGGCTTTCAATAAAATTACTTCCACTGGATTCTGAATCACTGATTAGATTAAGTTACTATTTTTGTAAATCCTAGTGATCATTATCACTGTTTCTTTGTGACCAACATTACTAGATATCTTGTCTGTCTAATGTTCCCATTGGTTTTAGAATGGACCACAATTTATTTTTTACGTTAAAATAATATGACTAGAATATGCTATATGGACCACTGTTTAAGTGATCGTCCTATGTATTTCGTGCTTTCGTAACGATGATCTTGACACTGATTTTGGCGATTAAATATATACACATAAATGAACAAACAAAGGATGATATAAAGTTTGGTTAATGCTTCAAGACCAAAATAGGAGAATATATTATTGTAAGGTGTAAAAACATCGCAAGATTCTCTATAGTTAGCTTTTATAGACAATCATTAGATTATTGGATTAGTTGACTTTCATGACTCTCTAAAAAGCAGTATGGACGAACTTAAGTATTCTTAAGAGAGTTCGCATCTCTTATAAACTCATGCCCCACAGGAACTACATTTTAACCCCTTTGCGACAACGTTTCTGTCTGCACGTGATGTCCAATACCCGGTGTTGAACGATTTTCTACTATGCTATATTCACGATATTCATAAAAATGCATATATCTCACGAACCAATACACACAATCACATCGCAATAGGCTTAAAGCCTCCGTATTGACAACTTCTAGCACACACAAAAATCATATTTGAAATTCTTCAACGCGTTCATAAGAACACCCCTAACACGTAAAACATTAACATTAATCTGACAAAGTACACAATGCCACACAAAAACAAAAATATATATACAAAAATATTCAGAAAGATTCGAAAATGTAGAATATATAAATTAATTCCTTTAACTCCGATTGGAGCGTAGGGCCAAAGTGTAGAATATGCTACATTTTATTTATATTATCTTTTCGTAACGATCTAGGCACTGTTTTTGATAATCAAGCTATCTATAAACATAAAAGAGCAATCAAAGGATCAATGCTGAGCGATCATATCAAGTCTTCAAGAGCTTTCGAAATTTAAATCAGAGGCAAATATTAGAATATAGTAGTATGTAAAGTTTTATCTTAAGTTATCAATTTCAGAAAGATGCAAAAGAAGAAAGAAGCCTATATCAAAATAGTTTTTGAACTCTTAAATAAGTAAGGCAGCCCGGTTATATTTCTGGAGTAGCAGCACTTCGGGATAAGTACGTACTTGCCTGATAAAAGATGCGAAGAATAGCTCAGAAAAAGTATAGTACACAAAACGGAAAGACGGTCATCACAGTAGCAACTAGTCTTTTGATATTGAACTTCTACAGAGCAGCTTTAAAGCTTTTTTCATCAATGAGATACTACGCTCTTGTTTCTCAAGCATCCAACAATGGTTCAACTCCTAAGGGCTATGGCTGCACTTGTCAGATCATAAGAGGTTAAAAGCTTGAAGAATTGCTTAGAAGACAATTATAAGTGAGGCTCGCCAATATCTGCTCATCTTCTAATCTTGATCAGTATGCTGATTCAACAATGATTCAACCCCTAAGGGCTATGCTTGCACTTGTCAGATCATAAGAGATAAAAAGCTTGAAGAATTGCTTAGAAGAAGCAGACAAGTGGAACCTGCCAATATCTGCTCATCTTCTAATCTTGATCTGTTCTAAACCCAAACCTCTCTCTCTGCTGCCCATTTTCAAGTGTTGCAAATCTCTTCTCATACCCAATAAACCCCTTCAGAGTATCTTTAAACCATTTTTTATATATGTTTGTATGGAAAAAAGTAACTGTTAGCCAACTAGGCAACTCGTTTGCGTCTTCTTTCTATTTTGCTCAAAAACTGAAAAAAAAAGATATGCAACAATACAAGCCAAGAAGAAGAGAGCCTCGGGTAAGTGTAACCAAAATGAAAAAGACTGGTTCGCTTTTTTTGTCAGTGTGGGGCCTGCCTTAAAGTGCCAAGCAATTGAACAAGTGTGTGTGTGTGTGTGTAGCACATTCAACTTGGCTCGAATTGACTTGACTGGGCTTGTCTTGACTCGAGAGTGCAGGCTGCTGGACCAGCCCCAGTCCGAGTCCAAGTCGCACAGTCCATTCAAGTGATGTTTTAATGAGTCCTTTATCACGTCTATGTGTGCCTGATTTCAAGAATTATAGCTTCATTGTGTCTTGCATGTTTGGTTTCCCATAATGGAAATGCATTTATTCTAATTTCAAGTGCACTTTTTTTTCGAATCGTTTTCATTGATTTGAATGAATTTGAATTCTTCTATTTGTTTATTTTATTTCGTTTATTTGACTAACGGTCGAAAAGACACAACGGCGGCCAAAAGCTGTCAAATATTGACATGCATTCATTGAAAAATACTCGAGCTGTTTGTTTAGGCCCGAAAAACAAAAACTGAAAAATCAAAAATTACATTTTGGGGGTCGCTTAGACTTGCAATTGAACGGTTATTGTACCCATTACGTGGGGGCGGGGGGTACGAAAAACAAGTCTCGGAACAATCTTGAAACAGTCACGGCGCATGCAATTACACAGCGACCATAAATAAAATTGGTAAGTTGCACTCTAAAGAGACAGAAACCCACACACACGTTCGACAGTTCGAGAGACGGCGTCGTCGTAAACCCATTCCTTGACAGCTTCAGGGTTCTAACTCTTTTTTTGGCTTTTGGCCTTAGTTTTGAGCCGACAACATTTAGTTGATCGACACTTTTATGTTGACGTCGTGATCATCATCATCATGATCGGATCGTTCTCTAGACGACGTCGTCGTCGTCGTGGCAGTTCTAGTATGCCTCATCCTACTGCCACATGCCCCATGCTATTACCGCGCAATTGATTGATTCCATAGAACAATGCGCAATGCTTGGCTAACGTTGCACGTAGCACGTTGCGCGTTGCACGATGCGCCTGCGCCACTGTCACTCACTCGTACACACACACACATGCACGCAGACACTAACACACGCACGACAAAGCTATAAACAATGCATCAACAGCAGAGCTCAGCAGGCACAGTGGTTCGTTGCTGCTTTGTTTGGCGCCAAAAATTTAAGCAGCTTAAATGAAAGTCAGAAGAAAGCAATCTTAATTCTCACAAGTCAATGAACTGTGAAGTTCTTTTTACACTTGTTAAAGTCGACTTTGGTTTTCGGGTGTGGTTTAGTTAGCTAATTGAATTAAAAATTAAAATGAGTTTTAAAATAAGTTTATAAGGCAGCGGTCGGCACGAACTTCCTTATTACTACATTAATTTAATTAATGTTTTGTTTATATTTAGTGCACACCTTTTTTAAATGCACATTAACATAAAATTATAAACTAAGCGAAAACTATTAACATGTTATGGTAAAATTTAAGCATTTTTTATTTTGGTTTGAAATAGGAAATCTCCGTCTCGTTCAAATATATA
>JBAMAX010003684.1:0-16520 GCA_037043745.1 Chymomyza amoena | reverse complement strand
AAATTCAGAAAGATGCGAACATGTAGAATATATAAATTAATTCCTTGAACTCCGATTGGAGCGTAGGGCCAAAGTGTAGAATATGCTACATTTTATTTATATTATCTTTTCGTAACGATGATCTAGACACTGTTTTTGATAATCAAGATATCTATAAACATAAAGCAATCAAAGGATCAATGCTGAGCGATCATATCAAGTCTTCAAGAGCTTTCGAAATTTAAATCAGAGGCAAATATTAGAATATAGTAGTATGTAAAGTTTTATCTTAAGTTATCAATTTCAGAAAGATGCAAAAGAAGAAAGAAGCCTATATCAAAATAGTTTTTGAACTCTTAAATAAGTAAGGCAGCCCGGTTATATTTCTGGAGTAGCAGCACTTCGGGATAAGTACGTACTTGCCTGATAAAAGATGCGAAGAATAGCTCAGAAAAAGTATAGTACACAAAACGGAAAGACGGTCATCACAGTAGCAACTAGTCTTTTGATATTGAACTTCTACAGAGCAGCTTTAAAGCTTTTTTCATCAATGAGATACTACGCTCTTGTTTCTCAAGCATCCAACAATGGTTCAACTCCTAAGGGCTATGGCTGCACTTGTCAGATCATAAGAGGTTAAAAGCTTGAAGAATTGCTTAGAAGACAATTATAAGTGAGGCTCGCCAATATCTGCTCATCTTCTAATCTTGATCAGTATGCTGATTCAACAATGATTCAACCCCTAAGGGCTATGCTTGCACTTGTCAGATCATAAGAGATAAAAAGCTTGAAGAATTGCTTAGAAGAAGCAGACAAGTGGAACCTGCCAATATCTGCTCATCTTCTAATCTTGATCTGTTCTAAACCCAAACCTCTCTCTCTGCTGCCCATTTTCAAGTGTTGCAAATCTCTTCTCATACCCAATAAACCCCTTCAGAGTATCTTTAAACCATTTTTTATATATGTTTGTATGGAAAAAAGTAACTGTTAGCCAACTAGGCAACTCGTTTGCGTCTTCTTTCTATTTTGCTCAAAAACTGAAAAAAAAAGATATGCAACAATACAAGCCAAGAAGAAGAGAGCCTCGGGTAAGTGTAACCAAAATGAAAAAGACTGGTTCGCTTTTTTTGTCAGTGTGGGGCCTGCCTTAAAGTGCCAAGCAATTGAACAAGTGTGTGTGTGTGTGTGTAGCACATTCAACTTGGCTCGAATTGACTTGACTGGGCTTGTCTTGACTCGAGAGTGCAGGCTGCTGGACCAGCCCCAGTCCGAGTCCAAGTCGCACAGTCCATTCAAGTGATGTTTTAATGAGTCCTTTATCACGTCTATGTGTGCCTGATTTCAAGAATTATAGCTTCATTGTGTCTTGCATGTTTGGTTTCCCATAATGGAAATGCATTTATTCTAATTTCAAGTGCACTTTTTTTTCGAATCGTTTTCATTGATTTGAATGAATTTGAATTCTTCTATTTGTTTATTTTATTTCGTTTATTTGACTAACGGTCGAAAAGACACAACGGCGGCCAAAAGCTGTCAAATATTGACATGCATTCATTGAAAAATACTCGAGCTGTTTGTTTAGGCCCGAAAAACAAAAACTGAAAAATCAAAAATTACATTTTGGGGGGTCGCTTAGACTTGCAATTGAACGGTTATTGTACCCATTACGTGGGGGCGGGGGGTACGAAAAACAAGTCTCGGAACAATCTTGAAACAGTCACGGCGCATGCAATTACACAGCGACCATAAATAAAATTGGTAAGTTGCACTCTAAAGAGACAGAAACCCACACACACGTTCGACAGTTCGAGAGACGGCGTCGTCGTAAACCCATTCCTTGACAGCTTCAGGGTTCTAACTCTTTTTTTGGCTTTTGGCCTTAGTTTTGAGCCGACAACATTTAGTTGATCGACACTTTTATGTTGACGTCGTGATCATCATCATCATGATCGGATCGTTCTCTAGACGACGTCGTCGTCGTCGTGGCAGTTCTAGTATGCCTCATCCTACTGCCACATGCCCCATGCTATTACCGCGCAATTGATTGATTCCATAGAACAATGCGCAATGCTTGGCTAACGTTGCACGTAGCACGTTGCGCGTTGCACGATGCGCCTGCGCCACTGTCACTCACTCGTACACACACACACATGCACGCAGACACTAACACACGCACGACAAAGCTATAAACAATGCATCAACAGCAGAGCTCAGCAGGCACAGTGGTTCGTTGCTGCTTTGTTTGGCGCCAAAAATTTAAGCAGCTTAAATGAAAGTCAGAAGAAAGCAATCTTAATTCTCACAAGTCAATGAACTGTGAAGTTCTTTTTACACTTGTTAAAGTCGACTTTGGTTTTCGGGTGTGGTTTAGTTAGCTAATTGAATTAAAAATTAAAATGAGTTTTAAAATAAGTTTATAAGGCAGCGGTCGGCACGAACTTCCTTATTACTACATTAATTTAATTAATGTTTTGTTTATATTTAGTGCACACCTTTTTTAAATGCACATTAACATAAAATTATAAACTAAGCGAAAACTATTAACATGTTATGGTAAAATTTAAGCATTTTTTATTTTGGTTTGAAATAGGAAATCTCCGTCTCGTTCAAATATATAAAAAAAATCTCTTTTGTACATTAAAATGGGCAAATAAATGAAAAATTCTCTTTTGTACATTATTTTTATCCCGACTTATTAAAATAGTGGCAGAAAACCCTTAATCTATTCATTTATTTGTTTAAGATTGTTTACTTTGAGAAGTGATAAACAATATTAAAGAAAAGATTCGTAAAATGGAAACATAGTTAAAGTTTTAACAATCTATCTTGTTAGCAGAAGTTACAAAAATATTAAATATGTATATAGGGGCTATATAAATCCGATTTCGAGTTAAATAGAAGATTATCAAAACTATAAAATTTTTTTAGCTTTTTATTGTATTTTTGAATACATAGTTTTCTTAATCTGGAATTGTTTATTTTTATATAGCTATATAATAATAATTAAACAATTTTTTTAAAACTCATTTATTTTATTGGCTCTCTTATTTATTTCTCCTCTTTATATATTAGCCCAATTAATATTAAGCAGCAAACACTTTACTTTAATTTTTTATTTATCATCGAGTCCCTAAAGCTGTCGAATACGATCCATGTAATTAAAAATTACGTTTAGCTTTTCGTTGCTTTTTTGAATAAGTATTTTTGTTAATTTGGAATTGTTTTTTTTTATATTGATATATGTATAAATAATTTTTAATTTTTTTTTTATATATATTACGCACTTGATAATTGTAAAATTGAATTTTAGAATTGAATTCTTCTCAAAAGAAGAGCTTCAAATTTTTTTTTTGTTAATTTGGAATTGGGGCTACTCTTTGAATACCTATAAAAATAATTTTTAATTTTTTCGAATAAAAATCTTCTTTTCAAAAGAAAAGCTTTACAAAAATTATCTTCATAAACTTTCAGGTATTTATTTCTTTTAATTTTAATATTAGTTTCATATTTTTTGCATAAATAGTTATTTAAAATTTTGTAATATTTTATTGGATGCTCATCTCAAAAGAATTTTAATTTTAAAATTGGGTCTCCTTCTAAAAGAAAAGTTTAAAATTTTTTTGTTAATCTGGAAAAAAATTTTTTTATACCTATATAAACATATTTTTTTTTTTATAAATATCTCGCATTTAATAATCAAATTTTAATATTGATTCTTAGCTTCAAAAGAAAAGCTCTGCATCTTCATAAAAATGCAGGTATTTATTTTTTTATTATATTATTTTTTTATTAGTTTTATATTTTTGTGCATAAATATTTATTTGAAATGTTATTGCACATTTTTATGGATACTCATCTCAAGAGAAAAGTTAAAATTTGATTGATGCTAAATAACTATCCCACATCTTTCCAGGAATGTGTAATGAGCACTTTTTCTTAATAAATTTCCTGCAAATTAATTTATTATTATATCCATGTAATGCTTTAGATTGAGTAAATAAAATTGAATTTAATTGGAAATTTTATCCGAGTTAAAATATTTTTTTTTCTATAAATATTTTCAACATTTTTAAAGCATAGTTCTTTTGGTATTGACTATTTTTCTCAAAAGAATGAGTAATTTTTTTTAGTAATAATTTTAAATCATTTACTGATTATTTTTCACAGATTGTATATAAAAATTGGAAAAAGAAAAATTTTGTTAATAAATTTTCGGGTATTTATTTTTATTTTTATTTATTAATTTATTTATAAATATTTTCAATCTTTCTTTCAATATAAAATTTTTTTGATATTAAGTAAGCTACTATTTTCAAGAGAAATGCACATAATTCTGTTTTTGAACCGTAAATACCTCCAAAAAAAAACGTGTTAAATATGACATGAAGTAAATCGTTAGACTGCTCGAAAAGAAATTAGAAAGGGGAATACCTTAACTAAATTTTTAAAAGATAAGGTTAAAAAAATATACATTCTTTTAAAAAATGTCAATCAAAAACTTTTTTAAATATGCTTAATCGAATGAAATCGTGTACAAAGTATTTTTATAGACCGTGTTATTTTAAAACCGTGTAAAACAGAATCGATGGTTCCGCCCATTTTTACTGAATAAGTTTCGAGCTATTTATTTTTTTGTTGCAAAAACAGAATCGGATATACTTCATTTTTTTCTATATAAGTTTCCTGCCATTTATTTTATTATTTAAGTAAATTTTAATCAATTTTTTTATAAACATTTTTAGTATTTCTAAAATATTTCTTTCAGTAAATGCTATACGGCTCAGAAGAAGCAGTGCCAAGCTTTATTTAAAAAATATCTAAAAACTTGTTTTGTTATATTTACCTAATTTGAAACTTTTTTGTTTTGCATTAATTTTTCTGGTATTTTTAAATATAATTTTTTGACTTGATGTTGTAGTAATCTATTTTTAAGGCATATTTTTTTCTTAAAAAATCTTTTAGCTACTCAGATGATTATTATCCATTGTACTCGTATGTATCAATTTCTTAAGATACCTTTGAGAATACGCTCATATACATGTTTTCAATATATATTTAACATGATTTTTATTTGGTATTGGATAAATAAATTTTCATTGTTTTATTCATTAATATTAAATTTTTTAAAATGTATTTTTCAGCTACTCTTGATAAATGAAATAGGAAAAATTTTCTTTAAAAATTTCTGGCTCTTTTTCTCTTCATTAATAGTTTCAATATTTATAAATATGATTTTTTCTTTTGATGTCTTTTGACTATTTTCAAGAGCAATTTGATTATTAATAAGCTTTTGTGCTAGTAGTTTGATTACTATCCATATTGTGTATTCATTTCAATGTATCGCCTTCGCATACAAATTTTTAATATTTTCTCAACTTGATACTACTCAAAAAAAAAACAATTTTATAAATTAATTTCCTTCTATATATTAATCTTGCCAAATACAATATAATATGCACTATTTTTTCTTAGCTATTATTTATTTCTAAACTTTTTCAAGAGATCATAAAACTAAGACAAAACCTTGAGCTACACAAGCGCCGCTACAGTTTCCATTTTCAACTGCACCAAATGCAACTTGTCCCACTGTGCCTTAGCCAACTCTGCTACTAGCCGTGTTCCGCTTATAATAAATGCGTAGGGGAATAGGAATCGGAATAGCATAGAGCATGGCAGCGTGTGGTAATAAAGCTGCAGCATAAAACAAAAACAAAAAGCGAGGCACTCAACCAAGTCGCCCAGCCAAGCCAAGTGGAGCCATTGTTTGGCAGTAGTCGTCAGTTCACAATGGAGGCAATGAAGGCAATGCTAGCCCACAATTGTAATAGAACTAATGCCGGAGTAGAGTACTTGCTATCCCATCCATACCATAAGGTACCGACGACGACGACGAACCCATAAAAGTAAGCCCCACTAAATGGAGCAGTCAGCTGTTCACGCTCCAAAAAAAGAGCTATGACTCCTATAGCCAGAACTTTGATACCAAGTCTACTGAATTTCAACTGACTCACAAATATTGTTTTCCAATTTCATGGTATATAATAATATTTACAGACCATAAATATCGGGAACTTTGTTATGGCAAATTTAACCTTTAGCTGGTTTTTCATATTTTGTTATGGCTCAATTTCAAACTTGGTCAATAATTACAAAAACTTAATTGATCAAATAGCGCAAAAAGCCAAAACAAAAGCGATGTACACACAGCTGAGATGTTTCATCATTAAGTAAATATTGTGATTATTATGTATATTATATATCTATATATAAATATGGCTAAATTGACTTTTAAACATTTGTTGCACCTTGTTGGGTTTTTTATTTTTATTTGTCTTGGCTAAATACCTTTTAAATGGCTCATTAAGAATGGCAAATAATGAAAATGCTATTTCGTAATTGAATTGCATTGACTGTATTCGTCAGCTTTTTGTCTTGGCTAATTGGCATTGGGGCTTACTCAATTATTTAATACCCTAACCCCAACACTAAATGATCTATACCCCTGAGCGAGCCCTGTAATGGGCTGTGTAGTTATGTCTGAAATATGATAGCAACACTTTTTGACAATTTAGGCCATGGTTTTTGATATGCATATATGTACATACCTATGTACAAAGTGTGCATGTACATATATATACATATTCGTACATACGTATCTCTCGAATGTTTATCTAGATATGAAAACCTTAGCAGACAATGTTTATAAGCCCCTCTGACAGTTAAAGTTACGACCCAGAGTGATATATGTACGGCTTGCTGATATATACATAAGGTAAAGGAATGTGCAACATAAATATATATGTATATATCTCTTTGTAACTGTTGCATATGCGTCTGGATACAGTTTGTTGGTGGCATATAACTTGATAAGCTTTATTAATGTAACTGATAGATAAACTTTGCTTTGAAAGGGTTGTAATAATGTCAGACTTATGTTAGTTTAAGTTCTAGCTGTGTGGGAATTCTTAAGAAAAACGAGATGTTTGTCTGGGTGCCTTAAAAAATTGCCTAATAACAATAAAAAAATGATCTGAAAAAATGAAGAGCGAAGAATTAAACGTCAGAAAACAGCTTTACTCGAAAGAAGATTCGCTTCAGTTTTGGTTTCTTGGAAAAATTGGTATAGATGGAATTTTTAACGATATATGCTTTTCAAGACTCGAATATGGAGATGTCATTACACGGTGCTACACTATCATAGGTATTATTTGCTCAACTGAAACACAACATTGTTTAAACAATTGCACTTGGCTGCAAAAAAATTGTTTTTGTTAGAAACTAAACCAATAGTTTAGTTCGTAGACTATCAACAAATTAAGTCTTGAAAAACTAGTTCGATTTAGATTCCCTACAAATGAAAAAGTTTCAGGGCTTTCCGATAGCTCATATATGATAATGGTTTAAACTTGTGTCTGTGCAAAGTTTCAGATCCATATCTTAATTTTTTGGGATTTCGGGAAAAAAAATTTGAATTTGGGAGCGGTTAGAAATGGTGACATTCTCCCATAGTGAAAAGGAGTCGATAGATTGGATTTACATTTGTTGTGCAATTTTATAGTGAAATTTTTTATACTGCGTGATCTGCATATTGTGCGGGTTTTTATCATGATGTAATCAGCTTGAAAGAAATGTTATAAATTTCAAGTTTTCAGATAGCACCGGGACATCCTCAAAAGGATTATTTGACCCGTACATGCTATCTATTTTAGGCCGATATATCATATATATGATGTAATAAAGGTTCGAACTGTTCTAATTGCAATAAGTGTCTGTGCCAAATTTGGGATCCATATCTTAATTAAGAATTTGGAATTTGAAAAAATATTTGGTTTTGGAATGTCGAAATCCTGCCCGACTAGCCAACCAAACCTTTTTTTTTTTTTTTAATTTTATAGTTCCATTTTTTACTATGTGATCTGCATTTTAATCCGGTTTTGATCATGCTATATATTATTATATTATTATATTATTAGATATATTATATAATCAGCTGGAAGGACAGTCAATAAATTTTTTGTTTGTTGATTTGTCGTTGGGCTTAAGAACATGGAATATATGTATTAACCTTAGAAGAATGGATTTTTGTTGCTACCTCTAGTTCTGTGAAATCCGCAAGAGGATTTAATCATCCCAAAGGAACAAAAAGGATGAAAAGAATGCTTTCTAATGCTTAATAGAAATGAGAGTATTTGGCAGTAGGAAGACCCTATGAAAAGGTGACCTTACAATTTATCCTCATATCTATACAAACATGCATCTCTATATCTATATAAACATGGTTGCCTTCCAAGAGTCTTTTCCACAGCTTCATCTCAGTGCAGCTTCGCATTACCTCCAAAGTGGGGACAGTTTTCGACCCGAAAACGGTTACAATTTGACGATCGAGTAAAATAAACTACAGCCATGATCAGAAAAATTTAAAGGTGGTTAAACAAATTAAAACTTCAACAGGAAATCATGAATCAATTCTCCTTATAAGTGATTTGTAATGAGTAGAGATTATCTATGAAACAAATATTTAGCTGATCATGCAATGCTTTTTATATAAACTCAAGCGAAAAGGGGACATTGTAGAATAAGGAAAGTACTATTGGCATCAGAAATTCTTACACATTTCTGGCTACCCAGAAAAATATTCCTCAGCTGTGGATATCGATGTACAAAACCACCTATGTAGATCCGCCCCAAATAATTTTGTTTCGGACTTTTTTCTAGTTACAAGCTCTAGGGCCGGGAAGGGTGGTCGATAGGTTCTAAGAGTCGCAATGCAGCCTAACTATAAAGATTCCAAGGCAGTTGCGGATACAGGATTTGCTCTCTTGGGGGATTCTTAGCTTCGAAGGGTATATAACATATGTATATCAGAGCTCTCAAAAGGATGTCAATCTATCCAACTTTTCAACAGGATTCAAAAACCCTCTGCGGACCCACGAATGGTCCAAGGCATTATTATGTATTAATTTGTATCTGCTAAGGGATTCCCACAAATATGGATTGGTGTTCTCAAGTGAAGACCAAGTACATTTTTCAGACATTTATCACGAAATTTAGTCTACAACCAGAGATCAGGGAACGATTAGAAATTTTTCAAAATAGATTTCTTAAAGCAGTAATGAATTGTAAGCGAACTTTTTATAAATTCATTTTTTCTGTGGCTTATTCACATTGACACTTCAAATTGTCGTGAAATAAATTTGCACCCCGTAATAAAAATTACCCACGGATGGGTAATGGGTTGCTCGAAAAGTAAAAAATTTACGTTTTCAGCCTTAAGAGTTTCGAGTCACAATACTTGGGTTTTCTATAAATATTTTCGAGCAAACTTTTTCAACCATTTTTGAAGTTAGGTCAGGTTAGGTTACACCGGTTGACCCATGGTGGGAGTTACACATAGACTGATAGTCCTTAGAGGAACCTATTTTGAAGTTACAGGAAATTATAAAAACGATTTTGTAATTTAATAAATAAATTGTAAAAAATATTATAATAATCATTTAATTTAAATGAAAATGTTTTTTTTAATTAACGTAAACTTTTGAATTAAGGTTTCCCCATTTAAATGATGTATATGAACAATATGTCTGCTTGCAGTTTCTTTTACTTCACAGCTCATATATCAAAGGATCTATATTTAAGAAAAAACTAATTCATCCATGCTTTAGAAGAAATAAGTTTGAAAGCATTTTACTGAGTCTTTATTAGAGCCTTGGGTGGGAAACCACTTTCAATCGAATATCAACCAACCATTTTTTAATAAGTTCTCTTTTTTTCAAAAGAATTTTACTCAACATTAATTCTTGGATACTTAAAAAATTTTTTGAAATCATTCTAACTCAAGCGAGTTCCTACTCAAAAACAGCTAACGAACACGAAATCTTTTAAACGAAATTTTAGCCATTCTTGGATACTTTAATAACACATTTGAGAGCATTCTGTTCCAAAGTTTTTGATGAACGAAAATAAAAAGCTAAACACCTATAGCTCTTTTAACCGAATTTCAACTCTTTCAACAGAATTTTAATATATAATTTATTTGTAGATACTTTAAACCAATTATGAGACGATTAAGATCTAGTATTAAAGGCTTTGAACAACTTAAATTGCTAACAAATTTAAGAGGCAAAACCGCACTCTTTCAACCGAACTTAACTCAAAATCAGTCAAAGAACACGATATCTTTTTAAACGAATTGTTCTACAAAAATTACTCATTAATGCATCAAAAACAGTTTTGAGAAAATCTTTTAGTCAAGCTTTCGTTGAATGCAAGTTACAAATAAATTGTAAAGGCGAAATTGTCTTAAGATTTGTCACACCTCTGATTAATGTAAGTACATCCGTCAATACGATTATAGTACTGAAACTTCGGTAGCGGAACAGAGCTGTAAAAATCTATCAAAGGCGCCAAAATCTCATTAAGACTGACAGATTTGCTGTCATTTCGCGCCTCTTAATTATAATATACAAGAAACTTCTTAAAGCCTAAAAATGTCTTACGAAGTCTGCGTCGACATACAAAAAGTTGACAAAAATTGATTTTCTCACAAAAATGATTTCCAATAGCTCCTTTATGTCAATCAAACGTATTTTTTGGGAACATAAATTTCCATAATTCACAACAAACTTCAGGTTCTTTCATTAGTGTCGGTAAAATAATCTGCTATGTAATTACTCAGCTGTCGCTTGAGAGCTCCAAAAATAGAGGCTTGCCTTGACTTGAATGGATTTCGCAAGCGCACGAAACTGTCAAAATTTGTAAAATTAATCCTATTTCTTTTTTTTGGGTGAGTGAGTGGACCTCAGGCCGGGCCTTAACAAATGTCAAATTGTCGCCGCCGCCGCTTGTTGCTCGTCATGAGTTTTTCATGCCACACCCCAAAAACACAACCCGAAACAATAAACCAATTACAAAACTCCCTCTAAATTTGTCTATGAGCTTTATGAGTGCTAAACTATAATAAATTTAGAGACCCTTTTGGGCTTTAAAGCCATTTAAGGCAATGCAAGCGTAGCGCTTTAAGACCAAGCCCTTTATTTTTGGAGGGTAACGCATGCAGTCGAGTGTAGTGAAGCGCAGATTTGGAGGGTCGAAGATACTCGTGGAAACCACAGCAAAATACGCTTTTGGCACGCAAATGGTTACAATATATACTACAACTATTGTGAACTGACAGCCGACTCCGACTAGTAGTGTGCCCAGCTGATGATGGGTTTTCGCTGGGGCGACCTTAGCTGTGGGCTAACCGCAGAGCAACTTCCTAGTTGTGGCAGGCAGCCAGCCGCCTGATGCCAACCGACTTCCACATATCTATCACAAAATGGTCAGGCTGTTAAGCTGTTTAATGGGAAGAGAGACGGACGGAGAGAAAGACGGAGAGACAGACAGACCGACCGAGAGACACAGAAGCGGTTAGATAGACAGACAGACAAACCAATAGATAGACCGATAGACAGACCCAGAGACAGACCAACCGATAGACAAACCAAGCGACCGATTAACAGTCAGTCATGCGCTTTGAAGTCGTCTGTATGCGACTTGAAGATACCCTTATGAAAGCGGGTAACTTTGAAATTATTATATGTTAGCTCGAAAAATATTAGTTTCGGTGTGTTTGTTTTGATTATTCACTTTCGCGAATTTCGTCGCTGACGTCACAACGCAACAGACTCGAAGTTGACGTCGCATGACTTCGGCTCTTGTTGAGAGAGCTTGCAGAATTAATAAAATGAGAAAGAGTTTCAACCAGTAGGAGATGCACGGGGGTGGTTTTGACTCCCTTGAAAAGTTCAAAAAGTTGGTAAAATGAATTGAAAGTTTTCTGCGATCTCATATATACTACTCTTCGAAGTGAAGAACCTGCGCAGGACCAAATTCTAGATCCGCACCTGGTTTCAACGACAAAAATATTTAAGAGAGCATTTTCCACTCCGTCTATTTTTATGCTCCTAGAAGTAGTACCAAAAGCAATAGCGGAGTTAGACAAATGTAATTTAGATGTTAACTGATACATTTTCTTGGATTTGTTAAGGAAAGGTTCTTTCAAATTTGGTCAAGAAAATCGATTTTTTTTACAAATTAAAGACTTCTTACAAGACTTTTCACATCTCTAAAAACATTCCCAGACTTCGAAGACCAGAAACATCGTTCATGGAGCAAATGCAGCAGCAGTAACAGTGCCTGGTATCAATATTTAAGACTAGTCGATTTATTCATGTAACTAGTCGTTTCAATTGCTTATCGTAGTGCACCTAAGTCCACATAGGCGTCAATGACTCTAACCAGTTGAGTTAGTAGAGTTTGTTCCCGCCTTCCATGCAAATCAAAAGAAATCAAGTGCTTTGTGACGTCATAATGGCAGCCAATCTGAAGGAAAACGCTTTAAAATTGGGGCCAACAACAACAATTTTATTTGGCAAATAACGCTGCATCCGAAATTTTTTTGTCGGCCCTACTAGTATAGTGAAACATCCACCTGTCTACAGAAACAAGGATTAGGAGTTGATTAGAACAAAAGTAATCTCACGAACATATTAAAATCCGACACAAATGGGTTTTACTCCTCAAAAATCTTTTGAGTTCCTAATAATGAACAAAAGCAAAACCTTAAAACAAGTTCAAGCTAAAATAAGTTCAAAGAATGTAAAGATGGCGACCTATAAAAGAAATCAAGGAATTTACAGTGGCATATGATCTTTAAAAAAATTATAATTCCGATTTCATCATTTTGATATAATTAAACGAATAAAATTTTTGAATAAATAAAAAATCTTTCTAAATATGATATTTAAAACAAAGACTCATTTTAAGATACTTTCAAATTTGGTCGAGAAAACCGATTTATTTTTATAAGAAATTAAAGCTGCATAATCGTAGAATATGTATATAAAAAGAATTTTCAATGCGAACGATATTTATTGAAATAGAGCGCCTTGAATGCACCGAAGTCGCTCGGAGGATGACGCTTCCGGAAACTTTTTGTTCATATAGAAAAATTTGGACAAGTGCATTTATTTAAAAATAAGAGATCAACCGGCTGTAAAAATTTACTAAAATAAATACAAAATCTTTCTAGATATGATGTTTAGAACAAAGACCCTTTTTAAGGGCCTTTGGCCCGCAATTTTGGTCGAGAAAATCGATTTTTTTTTTATAAAAAATGAAAGCTGCATAATCGTAAAATATGGATTTTTTAATGTGAACGATATTTATAGAAATAGAGCGCCTTGGACTCACTGAAGTCGCGCGGAGATTGATGATTCCGGAAACTTTTTGATCAAGATAGTACATAGACTTAAAAAAAAAAAATTAAAACCCTTATCGGACTGTTATAGAAAAATTTGGAAAAGAAGTGAATTTATTTATAAATAAGAGATAAGCTGGCTGTAAAAATTTACAGATATTATCTGTAACCTTTGTACATTAAGGGTAAGTCCTTTAAAACTTGGTCGAGAAAATCGTTTTTTTTTCGTTACGCATGGATTTTTCGATGCGATCGATATTTATAGAAATAGAGCGTCTTGAACGCACCTGAGTGAGGAAAAATGAGGATAAAATAATCAAGCATCCTACGTACCACATAGCATACCAATATCTGGCAAAGATAGTTTCAAAGATCTGTGGGAAGACTCTTTCAGTGCATTTTTTTTTTTAAAATTAACAAATTGTTTAAATTCATGACTATAATTTTAAAAGTTTAAAAAAATCTTTTAAATTTGGTCAAAAAAATATAATTCCTATAACTTCAAAAGTTCCAAAGCTTAGTACAAAATATTTAAATAAAAGTCAAAATTCGAAGGTTAAAAATTAACTTTTTATTTTCCAGTCATGGTTGCAAATTTTTTTAACTCAATCTAAAGTTTAAGCAACAATAAAAATAATTTAAAAAGTTTGCTTACAATTCACAACAGCTTTAAGCGATGTTTGGTCTAAGACATCAATTTGTGTAGCCACAATTATTTTGCATATAACAATTTCTTGATAAACAAACATTTTTATAATAAAACAAAAAAAAAAAAATTAATTTATTTTATTAAAAAATTTTTTTGGGGTTTCGAACACGCGTTAGTGCCATTAGACAATTTTGGCTTCAAGTTGCTTGCAATTCATAACTGTAGCTTTAAGGACTAAGAAGCTTTGACCGTATGGATTGCTTATTACGGGACTACGCGCGTGTGCAAGCTTAAGTCAATGTGAAGCTTTAACAAAAAAAAAAAATGAATTTAAAAAAAGTAAGCTTACAAGTCACAACAGTAGCTTTAAGCATCTTTCACCATATAGAACGTTTTCTTAAGATTTGCTCTCAGGTCGTGTGGCTGCATTTTTTTTTCCATAAGCAAATGTTTTAATTTTTAAATTAGTCCAATTTTTTTTTAAATTCTTGGGCTTCTTTCCGATAGTCGATATTTTTATTTTTCAATTCGCTTACAATTCACAACTGTAACTAAGCGCTGAAAACTACATATTTGTAGAAAATGTGCACGAAAGGATTTTTCGATGCGATCGATATTTATAGAAATGGAGCGTCTGACACGCATGTAAGTCGCGCGCGTTTTTAGTCACTCTAAAAACTATAAAGGCGTTTTTCCCAGAACCATTTTTTACATCCGAATTTTAAGCACATTTCTTGATTCCGATTATAATAATGAGTTTTAGACAGAAGAAACTAAACAAATTTTTGATTAGAACTATTATTAAGGGGAAGTTCTTTCAAATTTGGACGAGAAAATCGATTTTTTTTACACAAAAATGAAAGAATTTTTCGGTGCGATTGAAATTTATAGAAAAGAAACGCACCTAAGTCGCTCGCAAGACGTTCTAACAACGCTTTCTAAAAACTTTAGACGCGTTTTTCTCAGAAACATGTTTTTCATTAAAATTAAAAGCACTGATCTTGATCAATTGTTTCGATTCCCTTAATTTAAAGCAAATGATATATAGAAATAAGGCGTCTTGAATGAACCTTAGTCGCGCGCTAAACGCTATAAAATCGCTTTCTTAAAACTTTAAACGCGGTTTTCTCGGAACCATGTTTTCCATCAGAATTTCAAGCACAGATCTCTCGGGTCTCGACTTATGAAATCATGGAAAAAAAAAGTATAATGATGAAGGAATTTTGTCTCCGAAGGGTATCACCCAACTTGTTTATTTTCCAAATTTTGGTAGGATTCGTTTACTTTTTTCCATTTCTCGGAATCGTTTTTTTTTTTTTACAAAAAAGTAAAGCTACAAAAGCTTGGAATATGTGTACGAAAGTATTTTTCGATGCGATCGATGTTTAATAACATAGAACGACTTGAACTCACCTAAGTCGCGCTGAGGGACATTCCATTGTAGCTTTAAGCACTGAGAAACTTTGAGCAAATGGAACTTATTATAGAGGTTTTCTCGTCCATCGTTTACATAAATCTCATGCATACCCTTTAAATTACAGTGTATCAAAACTTATATACAGTGGCAAACACCACCAAAAACAACAACAACAAAATATAGTCATGCTGCACAGTTGTCCGACCGTCAGTCTGGCATCATTAGCCGGAAAAGCAGCCAGACGAACCGCTTTGTCTGTCGTTGGGGGAAAACTTTCGCGGTTAGTAGTCTCTGCCAGTAATTTGTATTATAAGCATATCTCTTTTCTATCGATGCATTTCTTCCCATTGCCATTGCCTCATTGGCAACCTCATCTATATTTTTTATACCAGCTTTTTCTTAGCTATTTTTGCATAATACTATCTTTATAAACCCCCTCCAGATGATGATGACGATGATGTTGTTAAGTGTCTATTTTGCAGTTGATATGTTATAAGTTCCGCATGTGGCTTGGCCATCAAACCTTCGGTTTGTCATTTCTTGTTATTCCTACTGCTGCCATATTACATAAGCAGCTTGTGGCAGCAGCTTGCATCTTAAAGATACACACAACTTAAAGATACAATAGTTAGTTAGCTTTAAATTTGGCGTTTTTAAATTGCAGGCTTTAAAACAAAGGTCAAACATGTTTAGGTGTCAACGGCGCGTGCATTTGAGTGCACTCAGCCGTGTGGCAATTGTTTTTCCACTCAATTGCAATTGTTTACAATGAAGGGGGAAAAAACTCGGATGGTGGAAAATTTGCGCAGCGCATTTTAAGCCAACAGCTGTTAAGCTGTATCTTTCAGTTTAACCTTAGCCGTGAATCTAATCTGTATGCAAACATATAAACTAATATGCCTGCAAACGAACTAACTATGCACTGGAGAAAAATTTGGTTCTAATTTACGAGGGATATAAGATAAAGTCAGCATATAAAAAATATTTTATAATTAAAACTATATTAAACTGTATTTGCAACAACAAAAATGTTGCTGGTCTTAATGGATTTTCAAAAATATCGATATTGAATATATTTAGGGTATTCACGCCTTTAGTTGAGCATCTTTGCAAGACCCTATTCTGCTTTTAAGCCAATAGCTCTTGTGCTGTTTATTTTATATTGAAGGCAAATCTAATCTGTATACAAATAACTAATAAGCTAACTATGTAGCGATATTGAATATTAAGGGTAT
>JBAMAX010003682.1:0-35000 GCA_037043745.1 Chymomyza amoena | reverse complement strand
TTTTACAAAATTAAACAAAAGATAAAAGCAAAAGTTGCTCCAAAAATAAATAAAAATTATTTTTTTAATAAAAGAAAAACTATTTCATGATTTCATTATATTACGATCCTTGCCAGAAACCATAAAAATAGTTTTACGTCAGAGTCATAAAAATAATGCCATAATTTTTTTTTATTTTAAGCAAAAGTTTATTTTCTGAACTTTGAGTAATTTTTGCCGCCACTGACATAATCACAAGCACTCATACAGAGACAGACTTACATACATGTCAGTTCATATATTATGTATAAGGAGCTGAATCTCTTCTTGTCGTTGTGGCAACCACGCCCCCACCGCTCCAATTTGCTACTAATAAGAGAGGCAATAAAAAGTACATTTTGCATGCCTTATATTTAATACTCTTTTCTTATACGAGTATATGAAATTGGGAATAATTTTGTGGAGTCGGAAAATCAATAAAATCTCACGGCCTAATAAGTAACGCCGTTGCCTCTTAAAGGGAAGGCGCTATTTTTATTATTATTCTAAAATATTTTTTGGTACAAGACGGTGACTCGGATTTGGAATTTTTAGAGGGTTTTGTCTTCCAAAATCTTTATTTTAAATGAAGGAACAGAGGCAAAAGTTAAATTTTATGATAGGTATTCACAAGAAATGGTAATATAAGAACAAAATTAGAAAGTCAAGAGCATCTTAAGGACAAATTAAATCCTAATCTGTACTCCACATAGAAAACATTTTTTATTGCCTTTAAATTTTTTAGGGTATTCACGCTTGCTTTAGAGTTAAAAAGTTGGGTACTTTTGCAACAACGAGCTTCAAATTACAGCCTTATTCGTGTACCTAGAAAACATTTTATTTTTATAACATTAAAAAGTTCAAATATATTTTTAGGGTATTCACGCTTGCTGCTGAGTTGAAAAGTTGAGTTACTTTGCAACAGTAAAATGCACAGGCTTGAGTTTCAACTAACAAATTAAATTTTTTTGCTCAATCCAGACACTCAAAGCTAGGAATATTTAAAAGCAAATTAAATCCCAATTCGAGGGAACATTTAATTTTCACAACATTAAAAAGTACCAAATATTTGTTTTCATTGCTATTCAGATTTTTTCTTTAGGGTATTCACGCTTGCTGTTGAGTTAAAAAATTGGGTATTTTTGCAATAGTAAAATGTGCATTCTAGCGTGCTGAATTGTTGTGTAAATTTGCAACACCTCAACTACCCGAATGGAATATCCTAATTGCTTAATATTTATACTTATAATTTTATTTGAAAAGGATTTATTCATAAAAAAATTGCATTTAGCAGCACCTAAATAGAAAAAATCTACAAAATGAATAAAGAAAAATGCAGAAACTCAACATTTCAATTCAAAAACTAATTAAAAGGGTATTCACGCTCTGCCCTACTGAATTTTTTCGCAAATTTGCAACACCTAAAAACAAATCAAAAAGGGTAAGGCTGACGAATTCTTGTGCAAATTTGCAACATATCAACACCAAATTTAATATCCTATTTGCTAAATTTGTATACATTTATTAAGACTTAGTTTTAACACCGAAAAATTTTGTTTAGATGTTAATCTTTCCCTTTTAAATATAAATGAAATTGTGTATTAAAAATGCTGTGAAAAAAATATAAAAAATGCAATCTACGTATTATAAGTATAGGGTGGGCCTTCTCTTGATTTGTTTGTTAATTTTATTTTATTTGTATATTTTTCAACAAAATTGGGCAAAAGCTTCAAAATTTAACATTCCTAAAGGGAATTTGGCTAAAATCGTTCATCTCGAAAACTTTAAGAGATACACCCTCTTTGATAGAGAACCCTATCACAAAATGTTTAGATTGAAATTTAAATTTTTTCTTCAAGCTATTGTAAAATATTCACACTTTAGATACTTGTTAGATCGCTTGTCATCAAACGAAATTGGGCCAAAGCCATCTTAAGGCTAAGTTCTCGAAGACTAGAGGCTTCTTTTCTAAGTAACTCCAATACGTGTTGGTACTAACTGAATCAACGCAACAAATTTTTTTAAAAACTAAAAAAGAGAACTTGTTTTCTAATATTGATATCTTGATAGCGAAAAAAATCTTTCGCAAAATAACATTTCTTAAAAACAAAGAGAAAATAATGTCATATAAGAAGATTCTCTAATATACATATTATGTATAGATATCGGAGATTTTAAGATTCATCCAAAGTAAGTAGGAATCTCCAGGTAACGCATACTTTTTTTCGAAGAATTTAAACTTTCGCGCTATCAACTTTAAAGCATAAAAAAATTTCTAAGAAATTAAAAAATTTCAAATGTTTTCTAATATGATTCTTTGATAGCAAAAGACATTTTTCGTATTAACAATTAAGGCTTGTAAAAAAACAAATTCTTGGACACAAAGATGAAAGCATGTCGTATTAAAAGATATTAAAAGATACCAGACTATAAGAGCTATATGATATAGTCCACCGATTTATGATAAAATTTGACACAGTGCTTTTATACCTTAAATAAGATCTGAATGCCGAATTTAGTTCAAATATCTTTACAAACAAACGAAACACAACGAATTTTGTACAAAAACATTATTTTGGACCGATTCGTCCTATGGGAGCTATATGATATAGTCTGCCGATTTGGATTAAATTTAGTACAGTGCTTAGGAACTATTAAAAAGTCACGAATATCAAATTTGGTTCCAATATTTTAACAAACAAACGAAACACAACAAATTTTGTTAAAAAATAGATTTTTCGGAAAATCTGACCTATTGGAGCTATATGATATAGTCAACCGATTTTGTTCAAATTTGGCACATTGCTTGAGTGCTCTAAAAAATTTCCAAACGAACAAATCTGGTTACGATATCTTTATTAAAAAACGAAATATAGCGAATTTTTCTTTAAAAAAGTTATTTTGGCCGATCGGTCCTATGGGAGCTATATGATATAGTCAACCGATTTTGCTCAAATTTGGTACAGTGATTGGGAACCATAAAAAACTTTTGAATACCAAATTTGATTACAATATCTTCATGAACAAACGAATTATCCATCTAAAACCTTTTTTTTTTTGTCAAGGTCGTCTCAAACACCCCCATGGGAGCTATATAATTTATCCCCGATATTAACAAAATAAAATAAACTTGCCTCCTATGGAATAATATGGGATCTAATGTGAAAGTTTGATTACTATAGCTCTTACCATCTCTGAGATCTAGGCGTTCAAACGGACGGACGGACAGACAGACATGGGTATATCGACTTCTCTAGTCCCCTTGCTCGTATATTAGGTAACTTTGGGGTGTCTTGTCTCCTTTTATATGTTACATAAATTTTTGGCTTGCACAAATTTAATATACCCTTTGCACCATACGGTACAGGGCATAAATAGGCTTTGAACAGCTAAATTTTGAATTATGAGCGTTAAACAACCAACAAATGGCTCACCCTATATTTTCATTTTTACTCTATTGTTAAACGATCTATGACTTTTTTTTTTAAGCCAAACATACCACCGATTAGAGACCGTTTCACTTGCATCTGTGAAGGAATACCTATAATGGTGGATGGAATAATTCACAGAAGATCAACATCCCGCAACAGGATATGATGCTGGAATTCCCAATATACGAAAGATTGGAAAGTGGACGCGATTAAATATATACAATACAGAGGTGCCCTCTCAAAAAGCAGTCCGATTTGGACTCCACGAGGCCATTGTTACCATTATCGCATCACGGCATCAGCAATTTGGTTAAAACTTCGCGCACATATACTAAGGCCCGGAGACTCTTAGTGCGGAGGCCCTCTGCCTCATGTTTGATAACATCCACGCTCATATAAGAGAAGATGCGAATGAATGCGCCTAAGATTTGCTGAGCTTCTGGATGACTTCCGAACCAAACGAGCAGCCCTAAGCAAAGCCATCAGACGAAGTAAGATCAAATGCTGGCAGGAGCTATGCGACGAAGTAGATATGGACCAATTCGGGAAGGCATACAAACTCGTCATGAGAAAGCTAGGCAAACAACCAATGTCAAGCAGCCCCGACCGGATTGCACATATCGTGGCTACGCAGCCATTTCCCACGGCAGAAGTGAGGCTAGACGGTACCTTGACGGTACAACTGGCCACTGATGGTGGTGAAATTGCAGACACACATTGCAGACGACTCTAGAAATGCGCCCGTACCAGATGGTGTCCCCACTAGGGCGATCAAGGCCAAGCGTATGTATGTCCCGCCGTTTTCCCGATCGATGGCAGATACAGAGATTGGTTCTGATCCCGAAAGGCGGTAAACCACTTGATAGTCCGTCATCATACAGACCTTTGTGTATGCTGGACGTCGTTGAAAAACAATTGAAACGCACTATTTGCTACCGCTTGGAGAAGGGGCTGGAGGAACGGGAAAAACCCAGCCACGGATGCAATCGGTTCTTGCAGAGAGTCAACACCTAAAAACTAAACTTTGGATTTTGGCATATTCCGAATGATGAGCGCTAAACAACCAAACCAACAAATGACCCACCCTATGTTTTAATTTTTGCGCTCTTACTTGAGAGTCGAGTATGTCTGGACAATCCAAACAGATACAGCCTTGAGCCCAAAGACTACATCTATTCAAATATGCTCGCTGGAAGGGTATAAACAAAAAGTAGCAACAGTTATTAGGAGAAAGCAACACAGCAAAAGATAATAAGCAACAAATAAAAGCACAAAGCAAAGAAAACTAAAACTGTCAGAGCCACTTCTCGTATAGAAGCTGCCAAATGGGTTTTTGGGATGATGTTTTTGGGTGGGATTGGGTTGCCCCCCAATCCGGACAACCGGACATGGAGCTGCTGCTGATGATGCTCAAAAATTCCAAGCACATGCGGACCATAAGCAGTTGAAGCGGCGGGTTGGGTTGGTTTGGGGCGACTCGAGCGAGTCATAAAAATGTGCGAGCTACTTTTTGCTGCTTAATGTGAAAACTCACACTCTGTCCCCTCACCACTCGTTCAACGCCCTTGGGGGTGTGGCTGCCACTGTGTGGCTGTTATTGTTGTTGTTGTTTGTCTCTCATTCTTTTTGAAGTTGCAGCAAATTAAATACAGCAAAAAGTAAGAAGCAAGAAGCAACAAACGACAAACAGTAAATTGTGGCAGCTAAACCTACAATGGGTCAAAAAGGGGGTCAAGCTGGCCAAGGGGGTGTTGAAAACTGCCAAAAAAAAAAAAAAAAGGGCCAGCAGGCAATGGGGAAATGCCAAAAGAGGCGACCTTGGGGCAGCTGCTGCTGAGCTGGTGTGGCAGCAACAGGGACATAAATATTTGAGCTACAATTGTATCTGTGTGTATCAGTGTATCTGTGTATCTGTATTTACAGCTGTATTTGTAGCTGTATCTGTATCTGAGTGTGTGTTTTGGACAGCGTTTAACAGCATTTAATTGTAAGGAGAAAAGTTTTGGCCACACACAAAATTTGATTGGCATATTTCGTTGGCTGCCTCTGCAAACAATGTGGCCATGCCCATAAAATACAAACAGACTTTGGTGCGTGACACTGCTAGACAAAAGTTTTCGCATACGCCATAACTATTTTTCATTTGTTATTGTACGAATAAAAGCAATTAATTTTACTACAAATACAAAACTTTCTCATTTTAAATTGTAGCAAAAATTAATTACATTTTACTAAAATAACAAGATTTATTTATCTTCAAAATTGTCAGGCTAAAATTGTTTTTCTTATTTTAACAGCAATTTAAAAATATTAAACTTTGGCATAAAAAAATTTTAACTCAAAGTTCTAATCTAACAGAATTTTCAGACTTAAAGAGTTAGAAATTATTATAAAAATTATGAATGAGAAAAAATGATTTCTGATTTAAAGTTCAGAAAAATTCTTCAAAAAGTGTGTTCACGTTCTAGCCTGCTGCATTTTTGTGCAAATTTCCAACAGCTCAACTAACCGAATGGAATTCCTTATTGCTTAATATACGAGGGTGGATTGATAAGTTTCCAGCCTGACCAAGAGATGGCGCCACTAGGCCTACCTTGAGGTGGCGTTCTATAGTACAATCCTTAGATAGCTTGTAGCTACAGTTTCAGCCCGATCGCCATGTTAGTTTAGATTTGAGAGCACACTGAACAAGACGCCTCTGTGTTTTTCTTGAAAATGAAAAAAAAAAAAACATTTCTACCGCCAATTTGGCGTTGTATAAGCGTAATCCAAGCGAATTTTTGCGTCGATTCATAACCGTTGACGAAACTTGGGTCCACCACTACACTCCTGAAGCCAAAGAACAGTCTAAACAGTGGATTGAACCAGGGGAACCAACTCCAAAGAAGGCAAAAACAATTTTTTCAGCGAACAAGGCTATGGCTACTGTTTTTTGGGATGCGAGAGGTATTATATACATTGATTACCTTGAAAAGGGTAAAACTATCTCTGGTCAATACTACGCAAACTTATTGCAACGATTGAGCCACGAGGTGAAAATTAAACGAGCTCATCTGGCGAAGAAAAGAATCTTGTTTCATCGCGATAACGCACCAGCGCACAAGTCAATCGTTGCGATGGCTAAAATCAACGATCTGAAGTTTGAATTGATGCCGCACCCTCCCTACTCTCCAGACCTAGCCCCGAGTGACTATTATCTGTTTCCTAACCTCAAAAAATTGCTTGGCGGTAAGAGATTTGAGGACAATGAAGAAGTAATCGAAGCTGTAAATGGGTATTTTGAGGAGCTTGACGAATCAGTCTATAGAGATGGCATTACAAGACTAGAAGACCGCTATGAGAAATGTATCAGCCTTGGAGGAGATTATGTTGAGAAATAAAAAAAAATTCTTAAAAACGTTGCTTTTCTTGGTCAGGCCGGAAACTTTTCAATCCACCCTCGTACATATAATATTATTTGAATTAGCTTTATTCATGAATAAATTCAATTTAGAAACTAATCAACACCTAAATAGAACTTAAACTCTACAAAATTAATAGACGAAAAGCTGAAACTCAACAATTCAACTCAAAAACTAATCAAAAGGGATGTTCACGCTTAAGGCTGTTGAATTCTTGTCCAAATTTGCAACATCTCAACTACCCGAAAGGAATTTCCTAATTTATCAATATTTAGACGTATAATTTTATTTCAAAAGTATTTATTCATGAAAAAATTGCATTCATGCGCTAATCAACACCTAAATAGAGCTTCCCAACGTGCCAAAATCAAAATCTACAAAATGATTAAAGAAGAATGCAAAAAACTCAACATTTCAACTCAAATTCTAATCAAAAAGGGTATTCACGCTCTGCCCTACTGAATTTTTTCGCATATATGCAACACCTAGAAACTAATCAAAAAATGGCGGACGTAAAGTCGGGCGCGGACGACTTTAGGATACCCTGTACCACTAGCTTGTAATAAAGTCCGATTTCTTCACAAAAAACAAAAAACAGAAGAATTTTTAAGCAAAAATTTTTTTTTTGACCGATCGTTCCTATGGGAGCTATATGATATAATCAACCGATTTCAATAAAATTTGACACAGTGCTTAAATACCTTAAAAAAGATATGAATGCCAAATTTATTTTCAAATATCTTTACAAACAAACAAAACACATCGAATTTTGTATAAAAAACGTGTTTTTGGACCGATTGGTCCTATAGGAGCTATATGATCTAGTCAAACGATTTGGATTAAATTTAGTACAGTGCTTAGGAACTATAAAATACTCACGAATGTCAAATTTAGTCCCAATATCTTAACAAACAAACGAAACACAACAAATTTTGTTAAAAAATCGATTTTTTGGAAAATCGGCCTATATGATATAGTCAACCAATTTTGTTCGAAATTTGGCACATCACTTAAGTGCTCTAAAAATTTTCAAACATCAAATCTGGTTACGATATCTTTATTAAAAAACGAAATTTAGCAATTTACCTTTAAAAAGTTAAAGCTATATGATTATAAGTCAACCGATTTTGATCAATGGATTTTGGTACAGTGATTGGAACTATTAAAAACTTTCGAATTCCAAATTTGGTTACGATATCTTCATAAACAAACGAATTATTCATCTAAAACTTTTTTTTTGTCGAGGTCGTCTCAAACACCCCTATGGGAGCTATATAATTTATCCCGATATCAACAAAATAAAATAAACTTGTCTCCTACGGAATAATATGGGATCTATGGGATCTCTTACCATCTCTGAGATCTAGGCGTTTAAACGGACAGACGGACATGGGTATATCGACTTCTCTATTCACCCTGATCATATATTAGGTAACTTTGGGGTGTCTCCAACGTCTCCTTCTATATGTTACATACATTTTCGGCTTGCACAAACTTAATATGCCCTTGGTACCATACGGTATAAAAAAAATGTTTATGAATAATTTAATATTTTTTAAATAATTTTATTAATTTTATTTTTTCAAATTTTAGGCATAAGGTTCACTTATTTAGGGCGAAATAGTTAATATTTTTTAATAGTTTTTTAAATATTCAGGCGAG
Organism: Chymomyza amoena; assembly: GCA_037043745.1. Taxonomy (NCBI): domain Eukaryota; kingdom Metazoa; phylum Arthropoda; class Insecta; order Diptera; family Drosophilidae; genus Chymomyza; species Chymomyza amoena. Next base: position 26,488 of record JBAMAX010003682.1, on the reverse strand, counting down.
CCAAAAATTGCGCACCAATTTTCTAAGTGTCCATTTACTTTTCTACGGCAGTGTGGCTGTTAGTAAAAATGTTTACTAGCTTTTACTCCATGGACATCATTCACACTCTGCTGTTGACACACAAGCGCACAAGAATGACATCGCTAAGATCTCCAAGACTCCCCAAGACTCACCCAAGACATCCCCAAGACTACGCCCAGACCAACCCAAAACCATAAAATGGAGCCCTATTTTAACAGTCCCTGGGCTATGATGCCGCTTACACTTTTATGATTGTCAATGATTTGCTTCTGGGCTTACATAAAAGGCTAGCCAATTGAATTTTTGTTTTCCATTTTATGTACTTGGCTCTATGTATGTGTATTAGTACATAATATATAATGAATATAATGGGCCTGGCCCTCTGGCCAGAGAGCAACCCTTGGCTTGTTTTAATTAAAATTTAAACTGCTTTTAAGTAACATAAGCAATTAACCTGGGCTACTAAATTAAGCTCAACTTATTGAGGAAGAGACCAAAAAAAGTTGAAACTTTTTTTAGAACTAGAAGTCTTAAAACTTTGCTTTACATTTTCTTTACTTAATTAAAGTCAATCAGCCCTATGCTTCAACCGAAGATAAAGGAATCGATGATGATACTATCAGTTTTTCTTATATAATTAATACTTATTAGCAAAAACTCATATGTTATATAAATATTACGTATACGCAGTGTGGCGTCAAAAACTTCATAGCATTAGAATTAGTTACCTAAACAAAAACTGATTAAAATTTTCCACGAAATGGATTGGATGGCGATTAATTACATATTTGTTATACAAGTGAAACATTACGTATACGTCATGTGTAGCAAATTTCATTATATGATTAGTTATTATCTAATAAAAACCCCTCTAATTTATCTCCTAACAAATCGCTAGGGATGGTTTAATAATGCGTTTAGTTATCCCATAATCAGTTTTTTTTCTTTGTATAGTAAATTGCATTATATAATTGCAGCAGTTTGTAAGTTAAAAATTACTCCAACTTGCCTTGGGGGCATTACGTATACGACATGAGTTTTAATTGCTCAATTTGAATAATTTTTGTAAAACAATTACTTTCTTTTCCTAGTTTTTGATGGCATTAAATTACTTATTGATAACGATGCCACAGACCAACGACAATATGTGTGTCCCACCACCTAGCCAGGAAGAAGACCGAGTTGCAATAGCAATAAAAAATGTTTCTCGTTGCATTTCTTATATTAAGTATACGCCTGCTTAACGTCTTGATGAAAGAAAATTTATAGCCTCTTCTCTCAATAATTGCTAGATTGCAGCTAAGGGAAGGCAATTGTTCTATACGAAAAGCGGAGGAGAATTTTTCTAGTCAAATAAGTGAAATTAAGTATACGCAGGTTTAGCATCTTGATGAACCAAACTAGCTTAGAAAATTTAGAAATCCTACCTTTACTAATTGCTAGACTTTTAGTTGGCAACTTACAGGAAGAAGAGGCAGGAAGAGAGACGCCTATTCAGACTAAAGAAACGCGAGCCGGAAAAGCGCGATTATGAGGATCTCGAAGTGTTACGGGGCAGAAATGATGCTCGCCAATTCTACTAAAAAGTCAACCGTCTGACGCAAGGTTTCAGGCCCGGAGCATCAAACTGCCGAGACGCAGACGGGAATCTGGTTTCTCAAAGCTACTTGCAAGCAACGACGCCACAAATGCCGCTATTGGGAAAACAACCCTATACCACCGACCAACGACAATATATGTGTCCCACCACCTAGCCAGGAAGAAGACCGAGTTGCAAGAGCAAGCAGCCGGTGCTGATGGACTGCCTGCGGAGTTGTTTAAGGCTGGTGGCGACGAGCTGATAGGGCGTCCTTTGTCCTATACTGAAGATGGGAGATCCGACGATATGCGTAAGCTAGCGGAGAATCAGTCTTATTGACATTTCATACAAGATCCTGTCGAGCGTATTTTGTGAAAGATTGAAGCCATATGCCAACACACTAATCGGACTACATCAGTGCGGCTTCAAACCTGGTAAGTCCACCACAGACCAGATCTTTACTCTACGCCAAATCCTGAAAAAGACCCACGAAAAACAAATTGATACCCATCATCTCTTCATCGATTACAAAGCTGCATTCGATAGCCCGATAAGGGTTCGCCTATACACCAGTATGTCTGAGTTCGTTATTCCTGCAAAGCTGATTCCTCTTTGCAGAATGGCATTGAGCGGCATCATCAGCTCTGTCAAGGTAGGAACGGACCTCTCCGAAACTTTCATTACTGTTCGAGGTTTCAGACTGGGCGACCCTCTATCATGCGACCTCTTCAATTTCGTGATGGAAGGGACACTGCGAAAGGCCGGTGTACAGCCCAATAACATTATTTTCTACAAGAGTCGACATCGGGCGTTGTAAGCGGGATGTTACTGCTGCATTTTCCGCAATCGAAAGGGAGTCAGCGAAAGTGGTTTTAGCGGTAAACGAGAGCAAGACGAGGGCTTTCTACGAACAGGGACGCACGGCGTCTGGGCTCCCATGTTGCAGCGGATCGCTATACTTACGTAGTGGTCAAGGAATGCACGTACCCTGGCACCGCCGTTAACACCGAAAATGACTTCAGCCTGGAGATAAAACGAAGAATTACACTTGGCAATAGGTGTTACTATGGTCTCAGTTAGCAGATGTGTACTAGAGACCTCTCTCGACCAACAAAAGTAACTCTCTACAATACGCTCATCTTGCCGGCGCGGAAGCATGGGTTGAGTCGTGGGCAGATGCAGCTGCTCTTGGAGTGTTTAAGAGAAAAATTTTTCGTTAAAACTTCGGTCCCGTTCCTTTTGAGGACGACTATCGCATACGGATGAGCCACGAGCTGTACGAGCTCTACGATGACATAGATGTTGTCCAGCGCATTACAATTCAACATCTGCGCTATCTCGGGCATGTCGTACGCATGGATAACGATGCTCCAGCGAAAAAGGTATTCGAAGCGAAAGTGGACAAAGGAAGACGAAGGTGCGACCACAACTTCGATGGAAAGATCAAGCGGAGGAGAACCTATCCTTCCTTGGTATTTCTAATTGGAGAAGGAGCGCGCAAAGCAGAGGCGCCTGGCGAGAGCTGTTGAGGTCGGCCGTAACCCGAGAACGGGTTGTCATGGCCACACAATGAACAATGAACGATGCAGTGGTCTTATTTTTAAAGTAAGACATTACGTATACGCAGTATGAAACAAATTGGTTTATATCAAAAATTAGTACATTATGTACTTGTTGTTTCTGTACAAAGGGTAACACTAGTGGTCTTCGCCTCCTGCGTGCTTTGTCTCTCTAATCAAAGCCAAACTCTTCACCAAAGCAAACCATTTTCTTTTTTTTTTTTAATTTGGGACAGAGTATTTCACTGTCGGAGGTCACAGTGACTAATTCACATAGTTCTCTCCTGTCTCTCCCGTCAACCACATGTCTGGTTCTGGTAACCCACAAGGTGCCAGGTAGCTGCATAAATTGAATTTCACATTTATGTGTTGAATTTGAATTTGTGTTCCAAATGCAGCTTGATTGGACACTCGAGTTTTGGTCAGGGAGGACGTTTGTCGTCGAGTGAAGCTTGTTTAATTGGCTTTAAGACGTTTAAGTTGTTTTTGGATTCATTAAGGTGTCTAGCTTTAAATCATAGTAACTTTCACGCAGTCGCATAAAAGCTGAAGTTAGAGGGTATATATGAAAAATTATTAAGGCATAAATCATAAAACTCTTTAATGGCATAAAAATGGTTTTAAAAGGAATCAAAGTTTGTTAAAAAACTTAAAATATATCAGAGCAAGATTCTAAAACTAGTAACCAATTTGTCCAGTGATTATACAAGGCAAAGATTACACAACCTAGCTATATTGCTCGTAAATTTTATGACAAATGTGTAAGATCAGACCTTCAATATATACGGTAATATGCTCCAGATTTTGAGATAAGGGAGCGTATCCCATAATACGTGGCCCGTTCATGGGGAGGACGTTTTGCAAAAATCTCGCTTGTTCACTCGACGAGGGGGTCTAAGATATCTTTAAAATGTGTCTATCAGACTTTGGTTATATCCGGGAACTTGCTTCATGCTTCTAGAATAAGGGGCCGTAACCAAAATACGTAACCCGTGCAGGGTGAGGGAGGTCTTGTAAATACCACGCTTGGTTACTCGGCCGAGGGGTGGGGAGGATCTGCGTTTATGTCATATGGTCAATAATATTCGGTAGGGAAGTGATTTTTTTGAGAAATTATAATTAAATGCATTAACGAAGTTATGAAAAATTTTAAGGCATAAATCATAAAACTCTTTACTGGAATAAAAATGGTTTCAACAGGAATCCATGTCACATAAAAAAACTAGTTTAGAATTTGCCCAGGAAATCAGACTTTGATAATATCCGGGAACTTGCTCCATGCAAGGGGCCGTACCCAAAATACGTAACCCGTTCAGGATGAGGGAGGTCTTGTAAATACCGCGCTTGTTAGACCGAGGTGTGGAATGGGTCTACGTTTATGTCACATAGTCAATAATTTTGGAAAAGGAAATGACTTTTTTCTAGAAATAAAGGACCTTCTTTTTTGCTTATTGGTATTCTTTTTTATTACTCTTCTAGCAGTAGGATAGCTTGGATGGGAGGGTGTCAAATCTCGCATTAAATTTTTGAAGCCTGATCGACTGCATCATGTAAGAAAAGCAGTCGATTGAATAATTTAACTGACGTCAAACGTCATCTCAGTGCTGCTTTATGGATGCGAGACCTGGCTTGTAACCGACCTTCTAACAGCAAAAATTCAAAGTTTTGTGAATAGATGTCTCCGGCGTATTCTTAAAGTGTGGTGGCCAAACGTCATCAGCAATGCCGACCTATATAAAAAGTGCAACCTGGAACCATGGCCAACACTATCAAGCTAAGGAAATGGAGATGGATAGGCCACACACTGCGGATGGATGCGAAGGAAGTTTGCCGTCAAGCTCTTGATTGGACTCCCCAAGAAAGCCGAAAAAGAGGCCGCCCTAAGACAACATGGTGGAGGTCGCTACAAAAAGAGGTCGATGAATGCGGAAAATCATGGAACGAGCTAAAATTGCTAGCCAAAAATCGAACCAGGTGGAAGTGCTTTATTGAGGCCCTATGCTCCAACCAGAGATAAAGGAATTGATGATGATGATGATCCCTGAGAGCTATAGATATACATCAGATCCCATTCATATGTCCAATTAACCTGGACAGATCAAACATAAAGACAGTCTGTCCTACTGAAATTTTAATTTATTATGAGACCCTTTGAATAGTTCAGCATAGATATGGATAAACACGATTTCCATGCTTTTTTTTTGGTTTGCTCTGTTTCTCCTGTGCCAGAGCTTTCATAGGGAGTCGGGGTCGGTCTTTACCGACAGAAAACGCGACATTTTCAGTCCCTTGGTAAGTGGCGCATTTTGCCCCATGGATGCATTTTTAAGTCGATAATTATCAATTCTTTTGAGTTTTCCTTCAACATGATTTTTGGCATTTTATTTAGTTTTATTTTATATTTGCAGTTTTGATAAAGATCTAAACATTTGCTAGCTGAAAGAAATTTAGTACTAAAAAGATACAAGTCGAATCCATAGTAGACTTAAAGGATTTTATGTCCTTAAACTCTCAAGTAGATTTTACAGAATTAAACGACATTTCTACCAGCCAAGTCTCAATGAGGATAAGATGTCATTTTTTAATTAATTTTATAGATAAATACTAAATAAAATACTGTTGCTATAGTTAAAAAAAAGCTATAAAGATGAAAAGTTTATTAAACCAAAAAAATAATAATAAATTGCACTGACTGGCAGCTGACTGCTTTAAGCAGTTGCGAATTTTAAGCATTCTTGAAATAAAAAATAAATCTGTCATTGCAATAGACTAACTTATTCAAAATTCTTAATTATGTCCTCCGATGGGGCACATTTTTCGTTGAATGGCGTGAGGATGATCAACAAACTTTTATCAAAGCCCCATTAGATCCTCACTTGTCTACGTCGATAATTCCAAGACAATTTAACATCTGGCAAACAATATTGGAAAAGTTATTGGCGAAATAAGGCCGCAAATGATGCTTATGTAGCTCTAAAAAAAAACACCTTTATTAACCCTTAAGGCGCATAACTTTTGAACCAAAACGAATTTTTTTGCTGAATCAATACAAAAAATAAACTTAGTTAATGTTGCAATATTATTTAGCTTGATTTTTGAGCGTTCGAGTATCATTTTAAGACTTAGGACTTTTGGGAAAAACGTAAATTTGTAATTTTTGGCTTATAAGCCAACTTTAGATAAAAATAATCGAAGTGCGGTACAAATATTTGTTATAAAGGGTTAAAATATTGTACAAAAGTTCGTTTTAAATCAAAAGGTTTTTACAGGTTATTAGTCTAGAAGCGCACTTTGTTGTATATCTAAAACATATTATTAGAGCAGCGACTAAATTTTTAAAAATTTGCTTTAATTTCGGTTACTTGAACACTAAATCATAAAAAATAATCGTCTAAAACACTTAACCTGTGCATGAAAGGTTTAAAAATACTAATGGAATTCACATTAAACTTCGAAAGTGGCCAAATATCTATCCATCTATCTATCTATATACAATTATATGCTGTTGTGTATACGCCATGTGTAGCAAATTGAATTTTAATAGTTTAATAATAGTTTATTATTAAACAAATACTACTGCAGTTTACAGTGTATGTTGATAAAGATTTATGGCCACCATTTTGCTTTATTGACTTAATGCCAGCTCAATTTGATGTGCATTAGACATTGCGTATACGCAATGTGTTTAAATGGCTTTACATTCAAAATTTTAATATTCAAATACGGCAAAAATCATTAATCGATATCGGATCTTTGGTCTTGCAAAAATTACCCAACGAGTCAGTTTTATCGGAACACCATTTGATATAGTCAAAAATGCATTGCGTATACGCAGTGTTAGCGTATTGCTGTGTATTAATAAAACAAAATTTTTTAAGAATTTTCCTTTCAAATTTAGTCTGGAAAATAGATTTTTCTTTCAAAAAGACACTCAAGACACTCGTCGAATATGAATACGAAAAGATTTTTAGATGCGGTCGATATTTATAGAAATAGAGCTTCTTGAACGCACCTATGTCTCACTTAAGTCGCTACTAAGTCGCACCTAATTCGCACTTAAGTCGCTACTACATCGCCCCTAATTCGCTCTTAAGTCGCTACTAAATCACACCTAATTCGCAGCTAATTCGCACTTAAGTCGCACCTAAGGGACTTTCTGAAACCTTTAAGCGCGTTTTTTTCGGAACCGTGTTTTTCATTAAAATTTCATTTTTATCGAGAGTGTCTTGAATGCATCTACAATAAGTCGCTCGCGCTGAGGGACTTTCTTAAAAATTTAAACGCATTTTCAATCAGAATTTCAAGCACAGCTCTTGATTTATTGATTCGATTTCCTTCATTTAAAGCATGTTTGAAAGGATACAATTTTTTGTATGGCTTATACTAACAATATAAATAACAAATTGTTTGTTACTTTTAAGCGAGCCCAAATTTTTTTCGAACATTCAAGCATTTTGTAAGTTTTTTTTAAGGCCAGTACGCAGCAAACAAAAACCTTCCAAATAAAAATCTGAGCTTATATTAATAATTTTTGATTTAAGGTCATTTTTATTTTTTTTTTTTCTATATATATGCATATTTTATTGACACCGATAAAAAAAGGTTATCATTTAATTTTAATTAGATTTTGAAGAAAATTATTGGCAATTTAATAAATTAATTATAATAATAACAATGGTGGAGTTATTGCGGCATAATATCTTTTGGTTTTTAACTAACACTAAATATTGTTGCTTATTACACTTCCTTTGGATTATCCAACAACCATAGCCTTAGAAAATACGTTTTTAAAGTATCAAAAATCTTCCATTTTCCAAAAAAAAAACTAAAAATATAAGTTGAAAATCAAAGAAAATTGCTATATAATAAAAATATTTATCGCATATTAAAAAAAATGCTATTCTATATGCACTTTGCGCGTAAATCTGTTGTGAATTATAAGCACATGTCCATGAAAATATTTTTATTTTGCGAGTTATAAATTAAATAAAAACAAATGAAATTTATATTTGCTGTAGGTCTATTACAGGGACTATAAATGTTATTTGAGTCAATGTGACGTCACTAATTAAAATTGTATTTCAAAAATCGCTCATTTTCCAAAAAAAGCTAAAAATATAAGTTGAAAATCAAGGAAAATTGCTATATAGTAAAAATATACGTCGCATATTGAAAAAAAATGCTATTCTATATGCACTTTGTGCTTAAATCTGTTGTGAATTATAAGCACATGTCCATGAAATTGTTTTTATTTTGCGAGTTTTAAATTAAATAAAATCAAATGAAATTTATATTTGCTGTAGATCTATTACAGGAACTATTATTTTAAAGTTATTTGTATCAATGTGACGTCACTTATTCAATTTCAGGCCTTTTTGCATGGACAAGAGAGCATTTTTTACATTTCTGTTAATTTTTCATTAAAACTCGTTCTGATTTAGTATAAGCCATAGAAAATTTCATAAATTTCAATAAATAAAAAACATTTTTCATTTGAGTTCTGTACAAGAGGCTGGAGAACTAAGATTCGTGGACAATGTTCTGCGTGCAGAGGCAGACAAGAGCCGCCATTTTCAATTTTATCGAGTTACAAATGCCGCCATTTTGAATTTTATCGAGCTAAAAATGCCCTATTTTTGTACAATATAAATCCCATTTAATAATCAGAACAGTAAGCTTGTATATCTTTTCATCATGCCACAAATAATTTCCAATCTTCGCCTTCTTTTTGGCCACATTTGAAAGAACCTCCCCTTAAGCACCGAATTGTCTACAAGCAGGTGTGTCCCTTGTTATGGTCTCTCAGGATCGATGAACTGTTAACTAAGCTGAAAGTGCTTGGCTATAAAGTCATTGGGTACGCAGATTACAGTGAAAGGTAAATACGATACAACCCTCAGAGAGATGATGGATAATGCTTTACAAATTATCCTAAACTGCTGTCTAAGCGAAGGGTTTAGCATCAAACCCCAGAAGGCTGTGATTGTTCCCTTCACGGAGCTTCGGAACTTTGTTATAAATAACACTGAGGCGAAGTATTCAGGCCAGGTCAAATTTTTAAAAGAGGTCCTAGACAAACGACTCAACTGAAACTCCCATTTCAAACAAATGCTCGCCAAAGCTACTCGAGCCATGTGGGCTTGTAGGAAATTCTTTGGCAGCACATGAAGCCCCATAGCCTTTATATTATAGAATATAAGAAATGCAGCAAGCTTCAAAGACTAGTATGCATATCTCTCTCGGGAGCTATGCGTTCCTATCGCGGAAAAACTACCAACCTGAATAAGAGTTAATTTAAACATGGATCAAAACGGAATGATTGAAGATTTTAGTCTTCAAGGGGTAATCGTGTTTCGAGAAATCCCCCTGCTCCGGCAGCCTGCACATCGGAATTGGAGGTGCAAAATTCATGTCACATTAACACAAATTCACCTATAGCAGAAACCTCAAAAATACACAAGAACCACCGAAACAAGCAACAGACGACATTCTCCTTCAAGAAGCGCAATACGATTGCCACATGGAATGTAAGGACGCTTTATCGATGCGGTAAGCTCCACCAAGCAGCAGAGGAACTCAGAACTCCACGTCGAAATAATAGGCCTCTCAGGGTCTAGATGGCACGGATTTGGCGAGCACCAATTAACAATTGGTGAGAAATTTCTCTATTCTGGCAGAGAACCAGACGATATCCATAACAACGGAGTCGGGTTTCTTTTGAGCAAGAATGCTAGCAAGTCTCTTATTACATGGGAGCCAATAAACGAACGCATTATATCAGCGAGGTTCAATTTTAGAGCAAGAAATGTCAAAATTATATATATACGGAAAATCATGGAACGAGCTAAAATTGCTAGCCAAAAACCGAACCAGATGGGAGTGCTTTATTGAGGCCTTATGCTCCGACTGGAGATAAAGGAATTGATGATGATGATGATGATGATGATACATATGCCGAAAAAAGAAAAGAGAAGCTATGAAGACAAGCATAGAAAGAATCTTTGAGGACTTTGCATCCAAAGAAACCCGAAAATGTTATAGCCAAATTAAAGCAGAGAAACAAGGCTACCAACCTGGCATAAATATCTGTAAAAGCAAGAATGGCGCGATACTTACAGAACAACAGAAGATAGTTAATAGATGGCTAGAGCACTTTAATGAGCTGCTGAATGTTGGCGATGTAACGCATATGGAAGACAACAACTCACTTACCGATAATGACGGTCCTGCTACGGATTCACCAATGACCAGCCACCAACTAAGGACGACATCATAGAAGCTATTAACTTTGTGAGGAACTTTAAGTCGCCTGGTGAAGATAATATTATGCAACACCTAATCACATTAATTTGGAATGAAGAAGCAATGCCAACAGATTGGCACACCTCTAAAAATACCAATTTTTAAAAAAGGTGACAAAACAAACTGCAAAAGTTATCGAGGGATATCACTTTTGAGCACGACATACAAAATATTCGCAAGAATTGTGAACAAAAGACTTATGAAGTACGCTGTAATGGTGCTTCCGGAATATCAATGCGGATTCAGGCCAGGAAGGTCAACATCTGATCAAATATTTGTTCTAAAACAGTCAATGGAGAAATGCTATGACCACAATATTGACTTACATATGCTCTTTATCGATTTTAAACAAGCATTTGATAGTATTAATCGAAAGATTATTCCCATCATATTTAAAAGATGCAAAATCCCAGATAAATTAATAAGGATTGTCATGATGACTTTATGGAGTACCAAAGCGAAAATAATGATCAAGACTTAAAATCGGAGGCGTTTACTATACAAACCGGTGTAAGACAGGGCGATACCCTGTCATCTACAATTTTCAATCCCTTGTTATGCAACGCAATAGACGAAGTAAGTAATGCTAAAAGAACCGGACATATTCTAAATAGGACAACCCAAATATACGCCTACGCCGACGACATCGCAATAATTAGCAGGGACAAAGCCGATCTATCACGAACGTTCTATGATATCGAAGCAGCGGCAGAAAGAATAGGGCTGAAAATCAATGAAGAAAAAACAAAGTATATGCTGATGTCAAGGAATAAAAGCAAAATGGCTGCAAACACAATAAGGATCGGGGAATACGCTTTTAAAGCGGTAGAATCTTTCACGTATTTGGGCTGCAAGTTAAGCAGCGATAACGCAATGCATGCCACAATTGACGATAGAATCCAAGCGGGCAACAGATCATACGCATCACTTATAAAACTCTTCAAATCACGGCTCCTCAGTAGAACATGTAAATTAGCGCTATATAAAACTGTAGTCAGGCCAGTAGAATGCTACGGATCTGAATCTTTGACGCTGAGTGAAAAAAACAAATCCAAGCTAATGGTATTTGAAAGGAAAATTCTAAGAAAAATTGTTGGCGCTATTAATGACAATGGAGAGTGGCGAATTAGATGGAACGACGAAGTAGATCAGCTTATTAGAGGAGAAAACATTGTACATTTCATTAAAGCACAAATACTAAGGTGGTTAGGCCACGTGTCACGAATGGAACCTTCTAGAGCCCAAAAGAAAATCTTAGATGCAATATCACTCAACACCAGAACAAGAGGCAGACCAAGATCGCGATGAATGGAAGAACTAAAGGAGGATATGGATATGATTAAGATAAAAAACTGGAAAGCATCAGCAAATAATCGGGCAACCTAGAGGCATTATGTTCAGCAGGCCAAAGCTCACAAAGAGCTGTAGCGCCAAACGATGATGATGATGCTCCAACCGAAGATAAAGGAATTGATGATGATGATACTTAATTTTTCTTATATGATTTATTACTAGATACAAAATTTCTAAACTTTACTTACCTTAGTGCATAAATATAGTTGAGTTGAGTTAAGTTCGTAGTTTTTTGTTTCGTATGTATATATTGAGTTTTATTAATTACAATAATTATTGTTATTTATTTATTATCAACGATTATTGTGTATTTAATTTTAGTAGCTTTAGAGAACGAAAAAACGATTAAAGCACATAAAATACTTTCTGCTAAATAATACTCCAAAATTATGGAAATTTCGCTCGGTTTTATTTCTTCTTTCACTTTGTATTTGGTTTCATAAAAAAAAAATTCAAAAAAAAAGCTGAAAGTTTGTCGAATTTTTCAACACTGACAGGACAAACTTGCTCACTTACACTGGCACAAATCGACACACACGTACACGTACACACACGCACACATAGAAAGAGCGAGCAGAACGCGCGACCGTTAACTAACGGCGTTTGAAATTAAATCGTGTAACGGACTTTTTCTTTTTTTTTTCTTTAGTGTTAAGTGTTGTAAATTGACAAACTGAAGTACAGTTTAGGTTTAGTTTTTTTTTGCACTCTTCTCTCTTTTTCTAACAACTTTGATATGTTGTGTTGTATTTGCTTTTGTTGTTGCCTTTGTTGCTGTTCACTTTATTTACACTAATTTTTATGATTATGTTTATTTATATTCATATTTTTGTATATATATATATTTAATATTGCATTAATATTTGTTTCTGTTTTCGACAGTTGTTGTTTGCATTGGTATTTGTGTTTGTATTGCTTTTAGTATTTGTATTGATATTGGCATTGGTATTTGTATTTGTATTTGCTTTGGTATTAGTGTGGTCATCGGCCATTTTGTCAATGACGCCATTGATTTTGTGATTTTCTGGTCCAGCCAATTCATGGCAGCTCATTTAATGGCCCAGAGTTGTTCATTTGGCCACTGTTGTTGTTGGCCTTGTTTGAGAGCCTTTGATTTGAACATTTTCATTTTCCCTTTTTCGAGTGCTCTCTTGCTGTAAAAAAAATGGGAAAATGGTTTTTATGAGTTTTCAATAAAATGCAACAAAGTTTTAAGTATTCAGTTAGCCACTTCATTAATGGTCAATGCAGTTGGTAAAAAAAACGAAAAATATTTACAAAAATCAGGCAGTAATTATAACGCAGTACGATAATGTTTGTGGGGGTACTTAAAAAAAAAGATAAATGAAAATGCAACACAAATACCCTATAAAATAAAATTATCGATATAAATTTTTTTTATAAGCTTATTCGCAGCGGCTGTGAGAGTATTTAAATGTTTTTCAAAAAATATTTAATTGATACTTGATAATAAATCATAATAAAAAAATGGCGTACGTAAAGTCGGGCGCGTACGACTTTGGGATACCCTGTACCACTAGCTTGCAATAAATTCCGGTTTCTTCACAAAAAAACCAAAAACAAAAGAATTCTTTAGCAAATTTGCAACATATCAACACCAAATTTAATATCCTATTTGCTAAATTTTTATACATTAATTATGACTTAGTTTTAACCCCGAAAAATTTTGGTTAGATGTTAATCTTTCCCTGCTGTGAAAAAAATATATAAAATTCAATCTACGTATTATAAGTATAGGGTGGGCCTTCTCTTGATTTGTTTGTTAATTTTATTTTATTTGTATATTTTTCAACAAAATTGGGCAAAAGCTTCAAAATTGAACATTCCTAAAGGGAATTTGGCTAAAATCATTCCTCTCGAAAACTTTAAGAGATACACCCTCTTTGATAGAGAACCCTATCACAAAACGTTTAGATTGAAATTTAACTTTCTTTTACAAGCTATTGTAAAATATTCACAATTTAGATACTTGTTAGATCGCTTGTTAAGTCTCAAAAAAAAATATCATCAAACGAAATTGGGCCAAAGCCATCTTAAGGCTAAGTTCTCGAAGACTAGAGGCTTCTTTTCTAAGTAACTCCAATACGATTTGGTACTAACTGAATCAACGCAACAAATTTTTTTAGAAACTAAGAAAGAGAACTTGTTTTCTAATATTGATATCTTGATAGCAAAAAAAATCTTTTGCAAAATAACATTTCTTAGAAACAAAATAAAAAAAAAAGTCATATAAGAAGATTCTTCAATATATTATGTATAGATATCGGAGATTTCAAGATTCATCCAAAGTTAGTAGGAATCTCAAGGTAACGCCTACTTTTTTTCGAAGAATTTAAACTTTCGTGCTCTTAACTTTAAAGCATAAAAAAATTTCTTAGAAATTACGAAATTTCAAATGTTTTCTAATATGATTATTTGATAGCAAAAGAAATTTTTCGTATTAACAATTAAGGCTTTTAAAAAAACAATTCTTGGACACAAAGATGAAAAAATGTCGTATTAAAAGATATTTAAAGATACCAGAATATAAGAGCTATATGATATAGTCCACCGATTTTGATAAAATTTGACACAGTGCTTTTATACCTTAAATAAGATCTAAATGCCGAATTTAGTTCAAATATCTTTACAAAAACAAACAAAACACATCGAATTTTGTATAAAAAACGTGTTTTTGGACCGATTGGTCCTATGGGAGCTATATGATATAGCCAACCGATTTGGATTAAATTTAGTACAGTGCTTAGGAACTATAAAAAACTCACGAATATCAAATTTGGTCCCAATATCTTAACAATCAAACGAAACACAACAAATTTTGTTTAAAAATCGATTTTTTGGAAGATCGGCCCTATGGGAGCTATATGATATAGTCAACCGATTTTGATCAAATTTGGCATATTGCTTAAGTGCTCTAAAACATTTCCAAACGCCAAATCAAGTTACGATATCTTCATTAAAAAACAAAATATAGCGAATTTTGATTTAAAACAATTATTTTGGCCTATCGGTCCTATGTGAGCTATATAATATAGTCAACCGATTTTGATGAAATTTGGTACAGTACTTGGGAACCATAAAAACTTTTAAATACCAAATTTGGCTACGATATCTTCATAAACAAACGAATTATTCATCTAAAACGTTTTTTTTTGTCGAGGTCGTCTCAAACACCCCCATGGGAGCTATATAATTTATCCCCGATATCAAAAAAATAAAATAAACTTGCGTCCTATGGAATAATATGGGATCTAATGTGAAAGTTTGGTAACTCTAGCTCTTACCATCTCTGAGACCTAGGCGTTCACACGGACGGACGGACGGACGGACGGGCAGACGGACAGACGGACATGGGTATATCGACTTCTCTATTCACCCTGATCGTATTTTAGGTAACTTTGGGGTGTCTCCGACGTCTCCTTCTATATGTTACATACATTTTCGGCTTGCACAAACTTAATATACCCTTTGTACCATACGGTACAGGGTATGATAAAACAAGTGCTCCGAGCAAATAATGTCAAATTTGATATTTTCGATTTAAATTGTATCGCAAACATTTTATTTCTATATTTTTGGTTTTTTTGTCTAAGTTTTTTAGGGTTCTTGAGTCATGTACTGCATATAATTGTAGTTACGTAAATTTTTTTTAAGTAAATGTAAAATAAATTTGTTTAATTTCGGCGCATCATTAACGTGGTCTCTACCCGCATCTTCAGCTTTATCGATCTGCTGTGTTTCCTCCATTACCACCATACCCTCTGGAGAAAATGGGTCTTCCAGAATTTTACCCCACACCTCCTCTGTAAGTAAGCACCAATCTTTTTTAAAAATCAGTTAGTTAAAGTCTTTTGATTAATTCGTCAATAGGATTGCCGGTGAGCGTCTTGAAGCGTCCATCCGGTCCAAAATTATTCGGCGCATGGGAGACATCATAAATTATACCTTCAAATGTAAACCTTGGATTTCACTCTGCAAGCTGAGTTACGGTTAAATAAAGATCCTGTTGTTCGTCATAATAGGTGGGATAACTTTGTCGGAACTTCTTAAAGACTATGTAGATGGTGACACTAATAAGAGCCACTACTAAAAATCCCACGAAAAAAACCCACGGAAACTTCATATCCGGCCTTAAACGTTCGCGTAAGCTTGACATCCATTTTGTTTCAGCAAAAGCGAATCCATTTTCGCTCTGGTACAGTAGACATTTTTTTTTGACTAAAAAAATAAAATACTTTTTTGTTGATGTTGCTTCTTCAGTTTTTAAATGAATACTGTTTTATTTTTGGTAAAAAAATAGGGAAATTTTCTGAAAGACTCGATTTGCTGTGCCTTCAGCATTTTACCTCACTTGCCTCTACATAAAGGCAAATATATGGCAATATACACACATAAGCCGATATTCACAAAAATGTGTGTATCTCACGAACCAATGCTCACAAACACATTGGAATATACTTAAAACCTCCATAATGACAACTTCTAACATACGCAAAAATCAGATTTGAAATTCATCGACGCGTTCATGAGAACACTATATCATATAGCTCCCATAGGACCGATCGGCCAAAATAACTTTTTTAAATCAAAATTCACTATATTTTGTTTTTTAATAAAGATATCGTAACCAGATTTGGAAATTTTTTAGACCACTTAAGCAATGTGCCAAATTTGAACAAAATCGGTTGACTATATCATATAGCTCCCATAGGTCCGATCTTCCGAAAAAATCGATTTTTTAACAAAATTTGTTGTGCTTCGTTTGTTTGTTAAGATATTTGAACTAAATTCGCCATTCAGATCTTTTTTAAGGTATTTAAGCACCGTGTCAAATTTTATTGAATTCGGTTGACTATATCATATAGCTCCCATAGGAACGATCGGTCAAAAAAAAAAAATGTTTGCTTAAAAATTCTTCTGTTTTGGTTTTTTGTGAAGGAACCAGATTTTATTGCAAGCTAGTGGTACAGGGTATCCTAAAGTTGTCCGCGCCCGACTTGTTCTTGAACTAATAAATATTTTTGCGATTGTTATGAAAATTTGTAGACTGAGACTAGATCTCAATTTTTTCAAGCTGATACAGAATTAGGATAATAACCCAAGGAAAGCTCCGGCAGAAAAAGGCTTGTTGAAACGGTTCCAATAAGTAGTCTGAAGTTTAGCTGCCTCCAGCATCTCCTGGCAGCATTTCCTCGAAGGCTGAAAAATTAAGATATTAAATTATAATGAAAATATATAATAGCAATAGTCATAGAAGTATGACTCATAGAAGTATGACTCTATTGCTATTATATACTTTCATTATAATTTAATATCGTTATTTCTCAGCCTTCGAGGAAATGCTGCCAGGAGATGCTGGAGGCAGCGAAGAAAAAAATTACAAAAAACTCATGGGGAGAAAAATTATATTCAAAGCCATCTCTGAAACTGATACTCATCAACAGTCCAATAAATAAAAAATTGTTTATAACAAAAAAAAAAGTTTTATTTATCTAAGTTTTTATTTGAATTTTAATAGACGCCACAAATTGAGATCTTTTTTTGGTATTTAACATAAAAGCAAAGATTGAGTTAACAGCAGGGCATACCAGCAAGAAATGAATAATTAAAAGATCTCTCTTCGAACAAAGTTAAAAAAAAAAATAAAAAATTGTTCTGATTTAAATCCTTTAGATTCCGAAAAATGCATAATCCTTTAGATTTCCAATTTAGATTAACCTATTTCTTTGTTTTTTTAAATCAAAACTAATTTTTATTTATTGTTTTCTTTATTTTTAGAGAATTATTTAGATTACCCTTCAAATTTTTTTATCATAATTAAGGATTTTCTTCTCATTTAATATTCGAGTCAAAAAATTAAATTAAAAAAATAATAAAATAGCGTTTACTCTTTATCTTAGTTGGAAAACTAAAGCATTTCCAAATGCTTTATTTTTAAAGATTTAGTTAGATTAATTACTCTTTAAACTTTTTTATCATAATAATTAAGGTATTTTCTAATCTAAAGGATTTCCAAATGCTCTATGTTTAGAGATTAAGTTAGATTAATTGTGCCTTAAACTTTGTTTTTCATCATAATTAAGGTTTTTTTTGCCATTGTTTTCCATAGAATTTAATATTCGAGTCAATTTTTTTTTATGTTTATAAATTTTTTCTCATAATTTCTCATTTTTAAAGATATTATATCTAAGCTCTAGTTCAATATATTAAGCTAGCTTTAAATTAAATTTATATTAAGGGATTTTGAAAACTGTTTTCAGCTCATTTTATTGCATTTCGGTAGCTGAATTTTTCAGGACTAATTTGAGGCATGAAAAGTAATCAAATGTCTCATACCTATGACGTCACATGAGCTGATTTTTGCAGTTAAGTTTCAGGACATCCATATATTAAATTCAGAGAGGTACTAAAGTTCAGCTGTGGTATCATAACTGAGTCAGAAATCATTTTGTACAGATTTTATAATTTGCACTATGTGCCTAGTGCTACAAGAAGGGTATTCAAAATTCGTTAGCTAAAATTTCGCCAACGTTATTATACCCTGTATAAAGGGTATATTTATTTTTTCAAGCCGAAAATGTATGTAGCATACAGAAGTAGTCGACGGAGACCCACCATTGTACCAAATTTTATTAAAATCGGGCTCCTAAATGTCTCCTACCTATGACGTCATATGAGCTGATTTTTGGTATTGAATTCCAGGCCATTCATGTATTATATGCAGAGAGGCATTAAAAATTCAGCTATGATATCACATCTGATTTGGAAATAATTTTTTTACAAATTTTATAATTCGTTAGCTAGTGCTAAAAGAAGGGTATTCAAACTTCGTTAGCTATAATTTCGCCAACGTTATTATACCGCATGGTACAAAGGCGACATTTACTTTGTGCAAGCCGAAAAAGTATACAGTAGAAGTCGTCGATTGTACCAAATTTGATCAATATCAGTAGATTAAATCATAGAGCTACCATATTAAGGATTGGTCAAAAAACATTTTTGGTTCAAAATTCGTCTGATTTTGGTTCTTTATGAAGGTATCGTAAACTATCTTTTGGTTATACTTGTGCTACAGGGCATTCCAAAGTCGCTCCCGCCCGTCGTTAACCTGCGTTATCTTCTTTTTCCATTCCCAACGTTTCTCTCTCTATTTTTTTTTTTAATTTTTCCTACGCACTAAAATTGTTCTGAACTATTAGAACAACTAACCTATCTAACATTTTGATCAAGAACTCTTCGCCTGGTTAAAAGCTCTCCAGGGCGTGACACTGTCAACGCCTATTTCTAACATCCGCTGACATTTATTTGAATTTTTCTTTCGTCCTGCCAGCTGTTGTGCCATAACCCAAGTGAATGTCCTTGCCAGACTTCGCACAATTTGACTTTATCTTTAGCTTTTTGCATACTTTTAGTACTGAACTTTTACTTTTTGTATGGATTTTATTTTGGGTTCCTTCCCTATTGGCTGAAACTTGTCGCACTTCCGCAACGCTGCTCTGTACCCAAATTGCCATTGACACGGAGCACGCTTCCGGCAACTTCCAAAGTGCAAGACCCCTAGAGGAGTTCTAACATCTTGTGGTTGGTATTAGGAAAGAGTTTTGACAAAACGAAGCACAGATAATTAAGAACCATCAAATTGCGAGCAGGCGGCTTAGTAAGTAAAATTTTAAAAGCAGAGCAACTTTAAGACTTCTAATATGGCTAATAAAAATAAGTTATTGACTTGACCTAGTTGAAAGATTTTGTGGTCAGCTTTAATGATAGCAACTTGAGGCTTGAAGTGGGATAAAAAGCAACTAATCGGCAAATCAGAATTTATGGTTTATAAAAAAAAACTTTTTATCTGGAGTAGTGTGGAGAGTGCCTTAATTATATAGTAGGGGAGTGTGGGGCAAAACGTGCCACTTGGGAAATATTCAACCTGGATTACCGTCTCGATGCAAATCGCTGAAGGCTTGAAATTTTTTCCATATCTACCTTTGATGGAGAGCTCTGTAAGGCGTTTCATTTGGGCGTGTCATATGTGATTTATTTAATGTAGCATTTTTTTTAATCACCGCTTCACAAATATTTCGTTGAAAGTAAATATCATATTTTGGTCAATTTTTTTATCGGACTTAATTGAAAGTGATTTTGATGAACACGAAAATGAAATCGGTTTGGTAAAACTTTAGCTCGCTTTTAAACCACCCTTTACCGATTTGATAATGTACCCATGGGGCAATGTGCGCCACTTAGCATGGGGTAAAACATCGCGTTTTCTGCCATCTTTACCGAACCAGAGCCTATGAAAGCTCTGGCGCAAAAGGAACCCCGAAAAAATCTAGGAAATGGGCTACAATATAATCTTCCAGGCGGAGCTCATGGCAATCCAGAAGACTTTAACAACAAAAAAAAAACTACAAGTTGGTAACCAGAAAATCTGCATCTATTCAGACAGGCGGCTATAAAGTTCCTAGCATCGTTGGCAGTGGAAAACTGTCGCTCGTCTTTACAGGAGATTGCTAAGCAGTTTTTAATCTACCTCCTCTGGGTCCCAGGACAATGGGATATCGGGGAAATTGTATCGCGGTTAAACTGGCAATACAAAGAACTACCAGCATCCTTCTGAGTTTGGGTATACCTATGACTAATTGCAGACTGAGCTTACGAAATCACCCAGGACATAGGAATATCGAGGGAAATTGCATAGCTGTTGAACTGGACAGACAAAATAAAGAACTACTAGCATTGTCCTTCAAGTCAAGGAGAGCCTGGGAATACCTATTGAGGTTACGAAGTCACAACGCACTCATTGGCAACCTAATGTTAAAAAGGGGTATCAGGATAGACAGATATCAGCAGGATATCACGACAAACTTGGTCGACTTTTTCAAGGAATACATCGAAGAAACTTTGCTGGCTTAAAAGAGCTCAATGCACGACCCCAAACCCAGCAATTACTGCACACTGGCTGGTGGGAATCCACGCATCCAGGCTAAATACTTCTCATCACGATTTCCGCAAAAGCCGCTTTGATGAGGAGGAGGTAGAGACGGTGGAGACGGTGGAGTAGCTTTTCTGTTATTGTCCTGGATAATGCAGAACAAGGTTCCACTTTTCCAAACCATATTTCTTCACTGACTTATCTAAGCTTTTGGGAAAAGAGTCCAAAAAGCCTGTCGTGGTTTATTCTGGCTGGCTGCCGTATGGACGTGACTTTAAGATGATGGGAATCCACGCATCCAGGCTAAATGCTCCTTATCACGAATTTTGCGAAGATTGTGGTGACAAGAAGTTAGAGAGTGGAGCACCTTTTCTGTTACGTCCTGGACTATACACAACAAGGTTCCAAATCTTCTCAAATCATATTTCTTTACTGACTTATTTGAGCTCTCAGAAAACAGCCAAAGAAGCCTCTCGAGGTCAGGCCGCCGAATGGAGGTGATTTTAAGATTACATAGGGGACCTCCAAAGTGTGGGAAGGGTGTCTACCCAGCGGTGAGTTGGGACGTAGTAGGTAGCCCTAACTGCTGCACTAACCTAACCTATTAATAGTTACGTCACAATTAAATAAATAATTAATTCTTTCAATTGAGCCGTAATGCGTTAAGCTTAAAAACTAGAGATTTAAGAACAACTTTTTTCGGCCTACGCATCAATTCGTTTTATTATTTTTTTACAAGCTTTGGGAACAGTATTTTTTAATCCTTGTCCAGCAAGGGCACTTCTGGTCTTGGGGAAACAAACATCTTCGAAAATTGACAGCTCAATTTCTTCAGTAGTCCTGCTGATTTCTATATATATTTTTTGAGGGATCCTACATGTTGCTTGCTTTAAAGATTTGCAATCTGAAAGCAATTGAAAGTCACAATCACTTTAATTTATTGGGTTACAGAAGAGAGATGTATATAACTTACGCAGATCCCTTTCCTATAAGCTTTGTATGCTTCAGACCCAACGTACACATTTATTGATTATGCTTGGCTCGGGGAACAATCAAGCCGATCCATGGTATAATTATTTTTTTTCCCAAGATGAAAATTCCACAGTACAAAGTACAAATGACCTCAGTAATATAATTTAATGAATTGGTCTCCTCTGCATTATATAATGCGAAGATATACCACGTCAAATTCTTTCCGAACATATAACAGCATGTCAAAATCCAAGGCAGCGCCAGGACAAACAACAATTTTCGGTGCAAGCGATTAGATGTGGATAGGTTCAAACTTTCGATAAACGGTGGTATGGATAGTAATATGGCTAGACGGATTTCGCATGCCATATTCGCTTGCCATATGGGGCCTTTATTTAATACGGTTCTTAAGGCCAAACGCGGTAAGACAATAATCACCGAAATCACCACAACGAAATAGCAAAATTTCGCGTAAACACCAAAAAGCTTTTTTAAGAAATTCATTTTTTTTTTTGCTTCTGTAATTACAGCTTTTAACAAATTCGAACTTATTTTTGAGGTTAGCTTCCAAAGCCAACTGTTTGTAACTCTTTAAGACACACAAACTTGTAAAAATCCCAGCCAGCTGTGTTTAAAATTTAAACATCTTTCCGACTAGCTCATTTGAATTATGTTGATTTTGATTTCACTTTTCTACTAGGATTACAAAAATATACACCGAGCTCTAACCATTCAAGCCAAATAAATTACACATTTTCAGGAAGGTTTTCAGGAAAATTTCATTCGATTGCGTACTACACCTGAACCCCCCTCAGCTACTTATTTATGTGTTTTTGTTGCTTACATTTGGGGTGAATTTATTTAACTTGCTTTTTGCGCTTTCATTAAACATTCCGCATTTAAAGTGATCCCTATAAACAGGGCCGGAATGCAGGCCGCGGCGCCCAGGGGCGTGCAATGAGAACCCACACTGGGACTCTCTTGAAACAAATATGATTTAAATTCGATAGCAGTCTCTATAAAAATACATATGCATGGATAAATCCAAAGCAAACGCAACGTATTGTGACAACCCTATAAACAGGGCCGGAATGCAAGCCGCGGCGCCGAGGGGCGCACAGTGAGAAGCGACAGCTTGGGACTAGAAAAGTGGTTTAGGCGAGTAGTAGAAGAAGACCTAGAAGAGGAGCAGGCAGCATTCAGACCGGGTAGACAAACACAAGACCACATCTTCACTTTAAGAGCCATCATGGAAAAATGGATGGCTAAGGGGAAGGATCTTTTCCTAGCGTGCGTAGACTTAAAAGCGGCGTTTGATAGGGTGCCAAGTCAACATATATGGGAGGCATTCAAAACTAAAAATGTTCCAGAGAGACTGATAAAAGCTATTAAAAGTGTTTATGACAAGACGACGGGGAAAGTAAGACTTGAGGGGGAGAAGTCACAAGTATTTGAAATATGCAAAGGATTAAAGCAAGGAGACAGTCTTAGCCCACTGCTGTTCATCTAATTCATGGATGAAATAGCTAAATCGTGTAAGAGGCAACCCGAAAAAAATAAAGATTGGGAACTGGAGACCTTAACCCATCCAACTGCAATTCCTATTATATGCAGACGATATTTTTATCATACGAAACAAAACAGAAAGGCTACGAAATGCATTAGAGAAGTGGTCCAATAATCTAAAAAGAAAGGGAATGGAGTTCAATATAATGTGGGTCTCTAAAGAGGATAAGTCGACAGAGTATCTGCATATAACATGCAACGACAGAGAATTAGAAAGAGTTGAATCTGATGAATACCTCGGAGCCATTGTTAGCTGTAAGGGAAGAAGAGACCAAGAAGTGCTAAGGCGGACCAAGAAAGCGGTCTCAGCGTACTATCAGATAAGTGGGTAAACGAGAGATAAGCAAAAAAACAAAACTCAAGCTTTACAACACGGTCCCGAGTCTTTGCCGCTATTACCAAAACCTCTGTTTAAATTTCAGGCAATGGAAATGAAGTACGTATGAAGGGTCGCAGGAAAAACCAGGAGAGATATGGTTAGCAATGAAAGAATACGTTCAGAAGTAGGGCAGAAGAAGTCGATTATACAAGAAATCGAGGAGAGACAGCTAAAATGGTTCGGACATCTACATCGGATGGACGCGTCACGAAAAGCCAAACAGGTACTGGAAATGAGAACGGAAGGCAATGCACCGAGAGGAAGATCCCGAAAAACTTGGGAAAATCGCATCCAGAATGTGGGAAGGATGAAGAGCAGAACCCTGGCAGAGATGAGAAGATAGAGCCGGGACCGACCTAATTGGAGAAGAAGGATATCCCGAGTATAGTATTTGAAATAAGATGTCTTGGGTGTGATTGCCTAGGTTAGGTTAGGGAAGGGCAGCTGCTGGCTGGAAAAGCTTATTCCTACGTCTACCAAGACCATCACAGGAACAAAAGAAAAGTTTTATTCCTAACAGCAAATGGGGATTGAAGATGAAAAAACTAACGAAATCGCAACGAATTGTGATATTCCTATATAAGGGGCTGAGAAGCCACACTGGGAACAAACATGATTTAAATGCAATAGGAACCTCTTTCAAAATACATATGCGAGGATAACTAAAGCAAACGCAACGAATTATGCCCTATATTCAGGGCCGGATTGCAGCATAGGCCACGACGTCCAGGGGCGCGCAAAGAGAAGCCACACTGGGACTCCCTTGGCACAAACATGATTTAAATGCAATAGGAACCTCTTTCAAAATACATATGCGAGGATAACTAAAGCAAACGCAACGAATTATGATATCCCTATATTCAGGGCCGACGTCCAGGGGCGCGCAAAGAGAAGCCACACTGGGACTTCCATAGAACAAATAAGATTTAAATTCGATAGAAGCCGGGATAGCTAAAGCAAACGCAACGCATTGTGATTTCCCCCGCCGGCCCAAAGGTCCTTTACATTTTTTAACCCGGACATGAACAAAATGGCGCACTTGACTGATGTTCACATACACACACTGACACGCACTGACAAATTGGAAAGGGGTTTTTTTTGGGGGGGGTGCTGGGCGGCGCTTTTGTTAAAATTCGGCTTGTGAAGCAGACTCAACCATTGTAGCCAAATTTCAAGGACATTTCCAGTGCCTTTCAGTGCGTAATTTTTGTTTTTTTTTTAACAAAATGTGTGCCAAAGACTTGCAAAAAAAAAAGAATTTTTAATGGCAAACATTTGGCCAAATTTAAGGCCAATTTTCCGTAATAAAACTTGGCCCATTGCAACTTGAAACAAATTTTGGCCAAAAAGTTTATTTCACAAAAATTTTGCACATGCATAAAATATAAAATGCAAAAACCCAAAACGTAAACGCAGAAAATCGTTACAACCAGCCCGACAAAAAAAAAACAATTTTAATGTACTATATAATAGACAATATTTCCATATAATAATAATATCTTAACTCAAAAAGTTATTTTAACGAAATGGCCTAGATATATATAGTTATAGTTAGATATATTTGAAGAAGACCGCCCGCTGCAGCTTTATAGTTTTTTGGGCGGCCAGATTTACGTCACAAAAACTTTTATGAATATTTAAATATTAATCAAAGCAAAATCAAAAAAAGATATAGTAAACTATGTATAGTATATAATATACTCTTATTTATAGGAGCGCAAAAACGTGTATATAATATGTATGTGTGTGTGTGTGTGTGTGTGTGTTTTATAGCACCCACCTTTTAGACTTATATACGGCATCAGCTGCTCAGCATCAACAAAAAAAAAAAAAAAAAAAAAAATACCAATTTTTTGAATTTACAATAATTTTCAGAAAAGCAGTTTTAAAGCGTTGCGTTTTTTTTCGAGACACAGTAAAAAAAAAACAAAAAAAATTTAGTGTTATTTTTTTTTAGCGTTTTGGCGATATGTAAATGGGCTTAATGCTGCTGCTGCTGCTGCTGCTTCTTTCTCATGCGTTGCAGGCTCTGTTGACGGCGGCGGCGGCGGCTGCGGTTCACTTAAAGCAACAACAAAACGCGCACACGACAACGGGATGGATTTACCGCTACGCCGACAACGTTGACGCTAACGGACTTGCTCTTGGTCTTGACTGATGCGGCTGCTGCGGCTGCTGCGTCGACGTTAACGAAGCTAACGCCAAACGGCGACAACAACGACGACGACAACGACGACAACAACGACGACGACGACGACGACTACGTTGACGACGACGTTGACGGCGGCTAGCTCTACTCTATACAAAATGTGTCCACGGCTAATGCTGCGTGCGCTGCGTTGCGTTCGCGTACGCGGCTCTGTTCATCGCGACGTATGCGCAACGACTATTGGCCATTGACGCAACGTCAGCTCTGGAGACCCCAACGTGGGAACGCGCTGCAGCGCTTCGGCTGACTGCACGAATGCCGCCACAAACGAACACACACACACACGCACTCACGAGCGTTATGCGTCGTTTGTCTTGAGAGCTTTGTGTGTGTTTGTGTTTGCAGAGCAAATGCAGTCAACGCCGGCAGCAGCAGCAGCCAAAAGGAGATGCTTTCACCTTGAGCTTTTTCTTGAGCTTCGTTTAATTCGATTTATATCACCATTCATTGCATGAGTTGAAACTTTCGATATCGAAAAGTTGAGCCGAAAGCAACGTTAGAAAATTTAAAAAAGCTCTGCACGAACTTCAAATTTGAAGGTCAATAATGCACTATGGTCAAAATAGCGTCAATTTGTGGCATAAAGTTCAAGTTTTTA
>JBAMAX010003681.1:0-26079 GCA_037043745.1 Chymomyza amoena | reverse complement strand
ATGTCAGCCTGGAAATTGATTACAAGCGCTGCGTTTCGTTTGAGGGATTGTAAGCGGAGGCAAATAGAAAAGCAGTGATCTGCCAAAAATCTGCATTACAACTGCGGAAAAAGTAATGCACAAATAGAAACTCGCACTGCGCTACCTTAGCAACACAAAATTTTGTTATTTTGTTTGCATGCTAACAAGCATAGTTCGGTCTTTCTTCTGTCAAACCATTCGTTTATACCTATTTATTTATTATCTACTGCCGAGAAAATTTTATTTTATTAAGAGATACGAAAACGTAAAGTCTGACAACTCGTTTCATAATTTCATGAAATATACGTATAATCTTGATTGCGTATCAAACGTTTCTAAGTCAACTACGTTAAAAGAAACAACCATCGACTTGACTTTCGCAAGACACATTACAGCAAAAACACTTCCTTTCATTTCCTATTTCTCCTATCATCGTCCTATCCTCAACAAAATCACTCAAATAGGAATTATTATTGTGCAATTTAATAATATTCATATCAATAAATATTCTACCGAGAAAAAGACGTTGTCACGTAAAATCTTCGCCCGTAAAACCGACTTTACAGGCAACAGTTTTTTTCATTGCGTGTTGTTGGCTCCAAAGCAATCATAGCTTCCTGATACGCCATTGTAATTTATTTACAATTTTAGCACTCATTTTACCGGCAGACTGAAAGAAATTTGTTAAAAAAAAGCTACAATGAGAAAACAACGTAATACGTCGACATCCGACAGTCTGACAGTCAGTGGTCGGTTATATGGACTTTTGGTCTTTTGTTAAGTTTGTTTGTTGGATGGTTCAATGGTTTCCCGGTTGTTGAAACACATTACGCATGCACTTTGCTCAACACTTGTGTTAATTGATTAACATTGTTTTTTTTTAAAGATACTTTCCTTTAAAGAAAATAACAAAAAATTAAACATATCGAGTGGGTTGTGTAACTTCAAAGTATGCGAACTGAGAAATTTGTACTTTGATTAAATACACAAGTTTTATTATTTTTAGTTAATTGTTCGTTAATAAATTAAATACTTGAATAATCTAAAAACTAAAAATAACAAGTAAAATTTTTTTTTAAATAAGATGTGACTAAAACGGTAAATATAAAATAATGAATAATATTTAAAATTTTATATATTATGTTGTCAAAAAAGTATTGCGGTATTTCCGCAAGCTTGTCTTTGCAAGCGCGTAGTTCTAGTTGTATTCGTCGCATCGGTTCACGCTAGAGCTTTTTGGAAAGCTCTTTTCACGTGCTAACACGTGTTTGATTAATTGTTGTTTGCTTTTAGTCGTTCGTGAGTTATAGCGTCGCAAACATGGAGCAAAATAAAGAGAAAATACGGCATATTTTACAGTACTACTACGATAAAGGCAAAAATGCATCTCATGCTGGCAATAAAATTTGTGCAGTTTATGGCATGAGTCATCAAACCGTTATAAACCATTTGAAGAAGCTTGGATTGAAAAAGAAGCTCGATGTATGGGTGCCACACGACTTGACGCAAAAAAACATTTTTGACCGTATGGATGCTATCGAATCTCTTCTGAATCGCAACAGAATCGACCCGTAAGTGGGTCACTTACGACAACGTGAAGCGTAAACGGTCGTGGTCGAAAAGCGGGGAAGCTGCCCAGACGGTGGCCAAGCCTGGATTGACGGCCAGGAAGGTTCTTCTGTGTGTTTGGTGGGATTGGCAGGGAATCATCCACTATGAGCTGCTCCCCTATGGCCAAAGGCTCAATTCGGACCTGTACTGCCAACAACTGGACCGCTTGAATGCAGCACTCATGCAGAAGAGGCCATCTTTGATCAACAGAGGCCGAATTGTCTTTCATCAGGACAACGCCAGGCCACACACATCTTTGGTGACGCGCCAGAAGCTCCGGGAGCTCGGATGGGAGGTTCTTTTGCATCCACCGTATAGTCCGGATCTCGCACCAAGTGATTACCACCTATTTCTGTCCATGACGAACGCGCTTGGCAATCGGAAGTTGTCCACAAGAGAGTCCTGTGAAAATTGGCTCTCCGAGTTTTTTGACAATAGGGAAGCGAGCTTCTATAAGAGGGGCACTATGAAGTTGGCATCTCGTTGGGAACTCGTCATCGAACAAAACGGCGCATATTTGACTTAAATCGCATTATTATAACCAATTTTATGAACAATTGAAAATTCAATAAAAATACCGCAAGACTTTTTTGACAACCTTATGTAAAAAATAAAATATGAACAGGGTGAATAGAGAAGTCGATATACCCATGTCCGTCTGTCCGTCTGTCCGTCCGTCCGTGTGAACGCCTAGATCTCAGAGATGGTAAGAGCTAGAGTTACCAAACTTTCACATTAGATCCCATATTATTCCATAGGAGGCAAGTTTATTTTATTTTTTTGATATCGGGGATAAATTATATAGCTCCCATGGGGGTGTTTGAGACGACCTCGACAAAAAAAAAGCGTTTTAGATGGATAATTCGTTTGTTTATGAAGATACCAAATTTGGTATTCGAAAGTTTTTTATAGTTCCCAATCACTGTACCAAATTTGATCGAAATCGGTTGACTATATCATATAGCTCCCATAGGACCCATCGGCCAAAATAACTTTTTTAAAGAAAAATTCGCTATATTTCGTTTTTAAATAAAGATATCGTAACCAGATTTGGCGTTTGGAAATTTTTTAGACCACTTAAGCAATGTGCCAAATTTGAACAAAATCGGTTGACTATATCATATAGCTCCCATAGATCCGATCTTCCAAAAAATCGATTTTTTAACAAAATTTGTTGAGTTTCGTTTGTTTGTTAAGATATTGGGACCAAATTTGACATTCGTGAGTATTTTATAGTTCCTAAGCACTGTACTAAATTTAATCCAAATCGGTTGACTAGATCATATATCAAAAACACGTTTTTTATACAAAATTCGATGTGTTTTGTTTGTTTGTAAAGATATTTGAAATAAATTTGGCATTCTGATCTTTTTTAAGGTATTTAAGCACTGTGTCAAATTTTATTGAAATCGGTTGACTATATCATATCCCATAGGAACGATCGGTCAAAAAAAAATGTTTGCTTAAAAATTCTTCTGTTTTTGGTTTTTTGTGAAGAAATCGGACTTTATTACAAGCTAGTGGTACAGCGTATCCTAAAGTCGTCCGCGCCCGACTTTACGTCCGCCATTTTTTGTTTAATGTTTATTCACTTTTTTTTTTGTATTATCTATAAAAAAGTTAAAAAAGATACATTTAAATCATTTTTTTTGTTTCATTCTATAATTCATAAGAGTTCTCAATTTTTCAAAATATTGTGCATTTAAAAAAAAAAATTTTTTCTTATATTTATACACAATTTTTTTTTTTACGGATTGAAAGTAAAAATACTTTTGAAAAATCAAATTTTTTTTATTCTAAAATTCAAAAGAAGTCTAAACTTCTCAAAAATTTTTTTTTTAATTTTTCATAAAAAAATTGTTTTATTTCTTAAATATTTATTCAATTTTTTTCTATCTATGGTCTCATCTGACAGATTGCAAATAAAAATACAACTTTTCTATATAAAAATTGTTTTAAAATATTTGCGTTTAAAAAAGTATTTAAAATTTTTTTTTTAAATTTTTTTTTATTATTTATAAAATTTGCCGATTGTCTCATCTTACAGATCGCAATTAAAAAAAAAACATTTTAAAATAATTAATTTTTTATTCTAAACTTCAAATGTGATCTCAACTTCTCTAAAATATTTTTTTTTTTAAATTTGCATATTATTGTATATTTTTTATTATCTATCAAATTAGCTGATTGTCTCATCTGACAGATTTTTTTTTCTTCCTAATATGCAAAAGGGATCTCAACTTCTTTAAAAAACGTTTTTCACAAAAATTGTCATTTATAAAAAATTTGTTATTTTTGTTAAACATTTTTTTTTTATCTATAAAATTTGCTGATTGTCTCAACTGACAGATTGCAAAAAAAAAATTCAAAAAGAAATACTTTTTTTATTCTACAATAAATTTTAAAAGCGATCTTAAGTTCCCTAAACAAAGTTTTCTTAAAAAATTGCCACTTAAAAACATTTTTTTTAATATTTTTTCACATTTATCAATAAAACTTGCTGATTGTCTCACCTGACAGATTGCAAGTAAAAAAATAAATAAATATTTTTGTTTATCCTAAAATGCAAAAGTGATCTCAACTTCTTTAAAAAATGTTTTTCAAAAAATTTTATTTTCTAAACATTTTTTTTTTATAATTATTATTAGTTAAATTATTTCATATCTTGAGAGTGTTACGCAGAATTAATTAGAAATTAAAAGTAAGCTTTACACTTAAAAAAAAATGTCTAATATACAAATTTGATTCTTCGAAAAGTATCTCTTCACTGACATATGCGTCAGCTTTTTATTTAATGACATATTGCTCTCTCTAATACCCTTTTTATAGTGTATTTCAAAGCAAAGAAAATTTTACATTGACCAAATGAAAAATTACATAAAAACCAAATTTATTTTGTATACATGTAAAATGTGTCCATATGTGTGTGTAAAAATCTTCCCTTAACTTTTCATTTCATGTACATATAGTATTAGTGTGTGTGTGTGTGTGTATTTGACAGTTAGACATGGACAGGAGGCGGCTGCCAACTGCCACTGCCCCTGCCCCACCCCTTGTTGCTGTTGTCATTGCATTCTCATTTTTTTTTCTCCGCATTTCGTTGTTGTTTTTTAAGTAGGAAATTGTGTCCGAGCAGCCGTGAGCTCGCACTTATTCAATCCTCAGCTCGTCCTTGCTGTCTCCGTCTCCGACTACGTCCGTCTCTTATCAAATGATTTTCTTTTGTATGTCTGCCAGGAGCTGTGCGGGCAGGGGTTGGGGGGTATGTTATTGCGCTGGGCAGCAATACAACCCTTTCGGCCCGTGCCGCCCGCCCACTTGTGTGGCATAGTGGGCGGCGTAGAGAGGGTTGACTGCGGCATGGCCGGGGGCGGGTGTTGGTTAGCTAATGTTGCATACGCTTTACTGTCACTGCGTCCGTCAGTTGATTTTGTTGTTGTTGTTGTTGTCGTTGTTGTTGTCCTTATTGTTGTGTTTACGTGATTTTGCATTATATTTTTGTTGGGTTTTTCACCGGGTTTTCCCCGGTTTTTATGCTGTCACTCAATCCGTTGGCAGCCAACAAGTTTATGCTATTTAAAGTGCAACTTTAATCAAATTCAGGGCAAGACACAATTTACAGCGAACACGGTTCAAAAAAAAAAACTAAGTCACTGGGATTTGACTGAAAATCAAAAAACAACAACAAAAAATGAAAAACTTTGTTGTTTTTTTTGGAAAACTTTATACATAGAAGCGTAAGATTTTGCTGTATGGTCATAAATTAAGCATGCAGCTACAAGTACAGCTTAAGATACATTACTGGACACTTGTTTAGATACAGGTATATAGAGGGTGGACCAACTGTTAGTTTGTTTGTTCATAGCATTTTATTTCGTATTCAGTTAAGTGGCTGATCAGATTAGTAGATTGGAAATCACATCAGACGATATAGAAAACAATTCAACAATTACCTTGATGAATTTGTGTAGATTAACCTTTCTGACTGACCATTAAGTTGTCCGAAGAGATACCAATATGACCTTTATTCCTTAGACTTTGTAGAATTGATTTTCTTCTTAATCTATATGATTTTTTGTTAGTAAAATTTTCTATTATACACATCTCTTGGTTCGGGTAACCACAACCAAATCATAATAGCCAGAACAATTGTAGAAAGTCTTCCTTAGAGGTGTGCTGGTACAGAAGAACATACTTAGGAACATATGTTGGCAGCTGATGAACTCACAAGAAATATTGCCATCTAAATCCTGCTATGGAATTCGCTGCTGCCAAGAGAAGATGAAGCCTCCATAGGAAACACAGACTGCATCGAAAGAACTGGCCAGCAGTAAGTCAAGAGGTTCAAGAAAATATCCCAATAGACTGCATTTCTTATAAAACACTGCACATCACAAAGTCGAAACTGTGGAGGAGTTCTCCCAAGAGCTTTCAGCTCCAGCTAAAAGAAGAATATCCCTCACGACCAAATCATCATTTTTCTCCAGGGAGCTTAGGGCTTCTACAAGAACTTTCCATCGGACTCTAATTGGCGCAGTTTGCTTAACTGTGTCCCAGGGACAATTCGTTTAATATTGTTCGTCGCCAGGTTGCCTTGGGCCTTCACCCTCGTCTGCTTCCTTGGGGATTCCATTCCAAAGACATCCTGACCATGCTGCTTCGATTTTTACTAGAAGCATGGCCGATCCAACGCCACTTGCGTGTTCTTATCTCAGTGCAGATAGAAACATGCCTTGTACAGTGAAATCGTTTTTTTCTCCTTTTTAGTACTCCTCCAGGGAGCGTAGAGCTTCTACAAGAACTTTAGCTTTAGCTTAGCTGTGTCCCAGCTGATGTTGTGTAGGAACAATTCGTTTAATATTATACGTCGCCAGGTTGCCTTTGGCCTTCCCATTCATCTGCTTCCATGGGAGTTCCATTCCAAAGACATCCCATAAGAGCATGGCCGAACCAACGCAACTTGCGTGTTCTTATCTCAGCGCAGATAGGAACGTACAGTGCTATAGTTCTGCAATTGATATCCAGTTGGGCCAGAATATACCGCATATAGTCCTTTAACTTGTTGACGAATAACCGCAGTTTTGACATCATTCTCTTTGGGGTTAGCCACGTGTCACTGCCGTATAACAGGATGGATATGACGCACGTAATAAAGATTCTCAGCTTTGTTCTTTTGCTTATTTGATGGTTTCTCCATATACGGAACAAGCGTCCAAATGCTAATTGCGCTTTGTTGAGACAATTCTCTATATCTTCATCCACCCCATCACTGGTGGAAATTGTGATACCAAGCTATGAGAAGCTATCGACAAAGTCGATAGTGTTTTCGTAGATGGTTGTGCCTTGTACCTTGGCTGGTGGGGTTGAGGCACATCGCTTTGGTTTTGGATGCGTTTAGAGAGTCCAACTTTGCTGGCAAGGATCTTGGATATCACTAAGTTTATGAGAGATGAGACATATGTCGTCCGCTTAGTCCAGATCTTCCAGATGACGGGTGAGACTCCACGTAACCCCACGCCTAGGCCTGCATTTCTCATAACCTCGACAACTGCACTAATTTGCAGTCATCATCTTAAATATTTAAATTTGTTTAGGATATTGGGCTAGTGAGAAGCTCTAAGGCTAGAATGAAGCACAACAGATCTTAAGGGTTGCAGTACCTCTCAAATCCGTTGGATGAATCTTTGAACACAGTTCCCAGAGACTAGAAAATACCAAAACAAATGGGCAACAGAAAGTGAGAATAAAGATAAAGATTATTAGTGTTATCAAATGCCAAAAGGAGCATTGTGAACCAAATGGATGACTCTCATTTTAGAATTGGTCCAGGATGCTCCAACAGGAAAGTCAATAGGACTCAAGAGACGGTTTGGAAAAAGGAAAACTATAAAAGCTTTTTAGCTAGGCCATAAATAGAAAATTAATAAGGCTTAGGGTAGTTGATATTGTGAACCTCTTTGAAGAGGTTCGTTGAATTCAGTAAGAACAAGTGAGAGTAGGTGCAAGAATAGAACTCAGTTACATCATCTAAAGTTAATTAAGGAAGACCAGAATAAGCTGGCAGTAGAATGTTTGGCTTCCAATTTAAGCCGCTTAGTGGGAAAAAGATAGGATTGCTTTTGCTCCGACACATTAATTTGTTATTGATGACTCTAGGTAGGTAGGTAGGCTAAGGCGGCGATTGAAACTTAGCGTCCCAACTTATTTAGGACAAGAATCGGCCCGTTGGGATACCGACAATGGGGATAAGGATTTAGAATAGACAGGAAAAATTAGGAAAAATGAAAAGTACAGGACCACGCTTAACCCACAACTGCTGCGACAATTGTCTAGTGCACTGTCGCTTACCTAGCGAGGCACCTCTATTGAGGGCTCTAACACCATTTTTAGGAATTTGTTTTAAGAGACTCATCGTTCATACAGACGTACGGTCAGGCGGACTAAACTGTACATTATATCTATTATTATGAACGTAATTTTTGGAGCGGTCTTCAGCGTCGCTCTTATTTATCTTAAATACATTTTTAACCTATACATACAATACCGATATACATTTTTACTCTAAGGTAGAGCATATTAAAATGGGGTGCTGAAGACATAAATTTTATTGTAGAAGCGTAAAACCTTTTGGCAAACTCTTCGATAACCAGGTAATACCGACAGTTGGTCAGATAGACAGATGTATGACAATTTCTTTTGCCTTCCTGATCATATTTCTCTTTAGGCTGTTAGTCACTACTCTAGCATTCCCTTTAGTTAACAAAAATTTGTTTTACTACAACTTAACAGTCACCTCTTTAGTTTATGACAAATACAACTCAAGTTGTGTCTATTTAAATGGCTAGGAGTGTTCTACATACGATAGCACCGAAAAGTATGCTACACTAATGCGCTGGAGCGTGCAAATGCCACGCAACCAAAAACTTTC
Source organism: Chymomyza amoena (assembly GCA_037043745.1). Taxonomy (NCBI): domain Eukaryota; kingdom Metazoa; phylum Arthropoda; class Insecta; order Diptera; family Drosophilidae; genus Chymomyza; species Chymomyza amoena. Next base: position 17,519 of record JBAMAX010003681.1, on the reverse strand, counting down.
GCTTACGTTACGTTACATTGAGTTACGTTCTGTTTGGTCTGTTGTTGTCCGCCGTACAATGTCCGCCCTCGCCCCCCCTGCCCCACCTCTATATGTGTGTGTTGTTGTTGTTGTTGTTTCTTAACCCTCAAACAACAGTTAGACCAAGAATTTGTTTGTGTGGTCGCAGAACTTGAAAACTACTTTGCATAAAACTAATGCTGTAAATTCATACACATACATGCATACACAAAACAAGCACACACATACACAGACACATAGATACACACGCATACTAATGCATGTTTATGGCCAGCAGCAAAGCTTTACTCCGTTGATTATAAATTTCAACTTAATTACAAAAACAGAATTTAATCCTTTCAAACTGTGTCGACCGTTTGGACTCTTTGTATACGCTTTGTATATATATGTGTATGCATATATATGCATGTATATGTGTATGTGGTGCTTGTATGTGTGTGTATTGGTTTCTGTGTGCTTTGTTTGCATTTTACACGCATTTCTAATTTATAACTAGCAAACTATGTGTACATATTATAAGCCCAAAAGCAAGCAACACAACATGCGCACAGTGTGACCAGAGCTTTCCAAAATCATGCATAATATAGACTGCTCTACAGAGGAAGGTTGGTTAGTTGGTTGGTTGGTTGGTTTGGGTGCCGTTTGAGTGACAACAAATTCAAACTCAATTAACGCTAATGCGCCATTTTGTTACACCACTTATGGGAACCACTGCTGTTCGGTTTACTCGAACCATCTCGATCCATTAATAAACCTGCTGATGTCGTCTATGTTCTTTTCTGCCAAGTCACGTAGGCTTCCTAACGCGAAGCTTCCTAGTGCTCTGTGGCGTAAGGACCCCAATCGTGGGCACTCACATAAATTATGATAAACTGTCTCTTCTGTGTTCTCCTGGTCACAGCTTCGGCATCTGACGTTGTAGGGCCAGCCGATTTTCTTTGCATGGTCTCCTAACGGCCAATGTCCGGTTATTGTCGATGCTATTCTGAAGATCATTGTTCTTGGCTTGCTTAGCAGTTCGGCCGTTCTACGCTTGTCGTATCGCTGCCAAATTTCCTTTGCAATCTTGCAAGTGCCAATATTTTTCCATCTGGTTTCAGCCTTTTTCTGAGCTCGCAGAAGAAGTTTTCTCTTGATAGCGCTGAGGGGGTATTTGACAGCTACCTCCGCTGCTTCGCCATCTGATGCTCCTTTTCTCGCTAGTTCATCAGCTTTTTCATTCCCGTATACGTTCCTATGTCCGGGAACCCATACGAGAGCGATGTTCATTCTGCTTGCAAGGGCATTGAGATCTTCTTTGCATTGTCTGATGATTTCTGAGTTCACGGTTGGCGATTTGATCGCCAGCAAAGCTGCTTGACTGACGGAGAATATACAAACCTCCGCCAGCTGACTCGGATGATTATTCAACACCTTACATGCTTCTCTGATGCCAAAGACTTCCGCCTGGAAGATGCTGTTTCTGCTGCCTAGGCGATAAGAGAGAGATACTTTGAGTTCGTCCGAGTAGAACCCTGCTCCTACACCGCGATCCATCTTGGATGCGTCAGTATAGATTGCAGCTGCGTCTGCTCTCATTACCCTGTTCATGTCCCACTCCTTTCGCGTCGGGAATCTGAAGTCGAACCTCTTCTTGAAGTCCAGTACTGGTGTTAGGTAATCTGTTGATTTGCTAGTCTCTTGACCCTTCAGAATGCTGCCATGTCCGAAGATACTAGTCCTCCAGAGTCCAGTTTCTTTGATTCTGGTGGCCGTGTTTGCTGCAGTTAGCTTTAATTGGATGTCAATCGGAATCATATTCAAGATCACATTTAACGCCTCTGCTGGGCATGCAGTGTCTTTAGTCTACAGAGGAAGGTATTTTGAGTGTTTATTAATCGTTGATATTGCAACATAAAAATTAAAATTATAATGCTCACATAAGCCGAAAATTTGCTGAGTCTCAGAACTTAAATTACACTAATAAGAAAATATAGTCTGAATTTGAGATTTTCGGTCAATAAATTGGTTTTAAAAGAGTTGTTGTCCGTTTTATAATGTCTTTTTGAAAATAAGCCGGAAGAGTCTTGATTAAAAAGGTACATTACCCGAAAAAACAAAACAACAATTTTATTCGGATTCGTTTTTGTGTGGTTTCAAATCCGAAACGTATTTCCCTTGCTCATAGTTAGCATAAAAAAATTCGTTTTAAGTTCTGCTTGCTATTTCATAGGTTGATTCAGAATAAAATGATCTTTTAATAATTATTTAACTTTAAATTCGCGGAATTAAAATCTAAGAATATTAAAGAAAATTTTAAGCAGCTATTTCAGTTTGAAATTTCACCAAATTCCGGCGATACGTTTGAGTTCCTATTGTAAAAAAAAACGTTCGGTTTTAAATCATATTAAAAAATCGTTTTGGCTAAATTGGGAGCGCAAAATATGTACCAATCAAAACAAATCCGAGTAAAACGTTCATATTCGTTTTTCGGAGCACGACCGCTTACTAAGTAACGTAAAACTAATCTTAAAACCAGAAATTTTAAACTAAAAATAAACCAAAAAAAAAAAATTTTAACCAATATAGTAATATCCAATTGTAAAAAATCTTTAAATAAGCTTTGTATGACTCATTTTTAGAATAAAATGTTTTCATCTTTAGAATGAACCAAATTGGAAAACTATATTGGTTATCTTTTAACAAAGTTCCCAGAGACAAGAAATTATCAAAACAAGTGGGGAACAGACGGTGAGAATAAAGATAAAATATTATTTGTGTTATCACAATTTATAATTGGTTCAGGATGCTCCAGCAGGCAAGTTAAGATGACTCAAGATAGAAGAATTGATAGAGGATAGAACCAGCTTGGAAAATAGGAAACAAACTAATCACTAATAGCTAAAAACCAGAAATTTTAACCAATATTGCAATATCCAAATAAGACTTGTATGACTCATTTGAGAATTAATTATTTTCATCTTTAGAATGAACCAAATGGGAAAGCTATATTTGTTGTCTGAAAATTAAACTTTTCGAAAAAAGGTGAAAAAATAATAATGTTACATATTATTATTGAACATCGAAACTACTTTTAAAACTAGAATAGTTCAATTGAAAATAAGCCAGAAAATAAGTAGAATCGCTTTTTTGAAAAATATATGCATTTGGGGTATTCAAAAGCTGAAAATTTGAGCAATTTTGCAACCAGAAAATGTACAAGGCTGCATTTTTATTCTTAATAAAAAAGAAATAAAAAGGGAAATAGGTTTAACTAGTTTAAAAGAATAAAACTTGTGTACTTTGTTCACTAAAATCAGTCATTCTTACGGCGCTAAAATTAAGATTAACAAATGTACATAAAATCTAGAAATAAAAGACACAAAGTCTACTCATAATCTGACAAAAAAGGTCGTTCACGCAAAAGCCAGTTGAGTTTTTGTGCAACTTTACAACTCAGCTCAAGAGCAAGCTAGAATAGCCGAATTGTAAATATAAAGGCTCATCCCAGAGCTTTTTCTAGCTCTTACTGTAAAAACCATTATAATACGAACATTTTTAGAAGTTTACTTTTTCCTTATTAAAACCATCTGCTTTGTAAAGTTTATTTATATCATAAGATTTATAATATTGTACACATCTGTATAATTAAAGTACGTAAGTGCTTTTTTAAATATCTACAACTTCCGACACAAGTGAGAGTTCAAAACCAAAAAAAAAAAAAATTTACAAAGCTTCAATACTTGGGTCGCTTCTGTCACGGTCTTGAAAATTTAAGAGCATATTAACCCAAAGCCCCTCTTTGGCTTGCTAATTCCTCATCTAGCAATCATATCTAAAGCATCTGGAGATTCTTTGCCCAAAAGAAATTCACAATTTTAGCAACGCTTCAAACCACTGTGCAAAACGCCTACACGTTCGCTCAGGCGCACACATACATAAGCACATGTTTGTTAGCATAAAGTAAAAAGTATAGCATACAATCAGGCGTCGCATATAAATACGTAATACATATGCATAAGTTTATATCTGTGTGTATTGTATGTATATGTTTGGTGGGGCCAAAGTGTATTAAACAAGTCAAGCTGATCGCCAGCAGCCTCACTAATACAACAAACACCTGGCACACACACACAAATACACACATACACATGAACGTAAATGTACGCTTGTCAGTGCTAAACCAATTTCCAGGCAGAAATTTTAAATTTCCTATACAAAAGCACACACACACATACACACACACACATATATTCTAACATACAGATACAACGTTATAGATGAAGATTTGCGAATGCGAAACTGAATGCTGGCCTGGAGCAGACCAAGCACTCAGTTCCACCTCCACCTTCACTTCACTTCCCTTTCCATATTCATTTTTCTTTGCTTATGGCCAAGCCTAACGCACACATATGGCCAAGGAAACTGGGCACCGAAGTTTAAATACTCTCACTTTGGTGCATGAAAAAGGTAAAAGTCGATATTTATTTATTTGTATGTGAAATAATCGCGCTGTAAAAAATAAATTAAGGCTCTTCCTCTTCCTCCTCCTTCCTCTTCCAAATTCAATTAGTTAATCCAAAAAAGTTAACGTTGTCTCTTAGCTCCAAGAGCTCAGAAATAGAACGACCTAAACAACAGAGGGTACAAAGGGCGGCTTGCCTAGGTATCACCGGATCTATGCGATTCACACCTCAGGCGGCTCTGGATGTTATTCTGAGCCTGGAATCAGTGGGAACCTTCCAGAAGTCGGCGACGGCTAGAAACGCAGCAAAACTCCGGGCTTTAAATCTTCTCACGCCATCAACGTTTACAGGACATCTTATCACAAATCAGTGAGACGGCTAGAGCTCTGAAAGAGCATGGGACATGGTGTCCGGTTGTCGCATCTCCCGTGCACTTTGGCTGAGATGTGATCCAAAGCGAACAACTGAACTTCTGCGCTTCCATAAAAACAGGACTAAGATGGTGGTCGGTGCTGTAACGGGGCACTGCACCTTCGGCAATATGGCTGAGAGGTTGCACGTCTCCAATCACGATTTCTGCCGCAGCTGCGGAGATGAGGAAGAGACAGAAAGCATCCAACACCTGCTTTGCGACTGCCCGCCGCTTCTCAGAAGACGAACCCAGTTTCTGGGTAAATCATTCTTATAAGATCTGGGTAGCCTAGCCTATGTGTCCATAGCGGATCTGGCTGCTTTCGTCGAATCGTCAAAATGGTTCTGCAACCTGAGAGACTTAGGCGATGAGGAATGTTCTACAGTTTTTGATCCCCCTCCACAATCCCTTCCTTTTTATATTCCTTTCTACCCTTTCTTTTAATTAGGCAACACAATTGACCTCGTGCTCTCTGGGTGATCTCAGTTACTATCTGAGATGCATATACAACCGAATCTAACCTTGGGGGGTCTCCGACGACTTCTTCTGTATGTTCCATTCATTTTCGGCACAAACTTCGCTACAGGTTATAAAAAAGAGAGTTTTTAAGAAGACTTACAAAGCAATTGATGGTTCAAAAAATATTTAATAGGTTACAATTAAATAAAGTATTTTGATTTTATTTAAACCCCAGTGTATTAAGCTCAAAAACAGAATATTTAAGAACAATTCTTTTCTGCCTATTAATTAAATTTCTTCATGACTATTTCAAAATCTTTTCCTTTTTAATTCCTTGCCTTTCAAGCTTCTTTCAGAAATAGACATCTTCGAAAATAGACTCATAGACAGCTGGATTTGCTTGTCCTTAAACATAGTTTTTGGGGGATCTTCTTGTCTAAATAAATCTAAAAGCAGTTGAAAATTAGCAACACTTTAATTTATTAAGAAATAATAAGGGATAACTTACGCTGATTACAAAACATAATAAAAACGATTACGATAATATATAGCTCGCATAATGCGCCGTGTTTCCTTTTGAAAAATATTGATTACGTCAATCCAGCGAAGAATGACTTGAAAGGCCATGCTGAATATAACGCAATAAATAATGGTGGCCGCAAAGATATTCAGACGTTGATCGGTTTCCCAAGCTTGGTATATGGCGAAGATATAAGTGGTTAAATTCACTCCAAAACTGTAGCAGCATGTCACCACCCAAGGCAGCACCAGAAGCGAAAAGTATTTGAGGCGATAACGCCGGAATCTGGCACTCCACGAAATAGCTACATTTTCGATGAGCGGCGGAATCGAAAGTAATATCGCAAGACTGATTTTTAGTACTATGTTTGGGTATGTAACATGCACAGTTGTTGAACGCTCTTTATCGAAGGTCGTTTTTATACCAACTCGCGGACAGACAATAACTGCCGAGATAACACTCGCGTAGTAAAAGAACTTCAATAAAATGAATAATATCATTTTGGTAATATTTTTTATTGGTCTGCTTTAAAAATGAGGTCGAATTATTTTTGAAGTTAGCTGGCAATGCCTACTATTGAAAATATTGTTTAGCTTTTGAAGTAAACGTCACTGCTGATATAAATCGATTTGTTAAGTATTGGATTATCGTCTATCGATAAAATATTTTTTAGCAAAGATCCACGCAATTTTATGGCTTTTAAGCTTGGAAGACTCCCCTATAACTTTTATAAGCAACAAAAAAATAATCAATCCATTTATGCTCTTCAAAGATATTTGGCCCTGCGCCGAAAAACAAATTTGAATTTGTCTTGAAACCGCATTTTTGGTGCGCCCAATTTCACCAAAGCGAATTTTTGTGATTTAAAGCCGAATGTTTTGTTGCAAGAGAAATTAAAACGAATAGATTTAAAAATTATACTTTTATTTCTTAGATTATATTTAATCCAATATAAAGTTATATGTTTATTGGCATTAATTTTTCTTATAAAATACACGAACACATGACGATATTTGCGGCAGGGCTCCCGCGTTACACAAAGAAAATTTCCCTTTTCATAGGTATAGCATAGTTGTGGATAATTTCCCTCGAAATCTGTAAAGCTGTGCTAACAAGGGAAATAAGAGTTGATGGCGATGGGGTGCATTTCCTAAAATTGGAGGATGATCTTAATGGGCCATCCGGCAGTTGGATACTTATTACATAATAACTTTCAAAAATGCCATGCGAAGGCTCATGTATCGGGTTTTTCAATAGGGAAAATTTTTGTACAACCGACTGACATTTGGCCGGATTTAAAGCAATATTCCACCTGCGAGTCCAGCTCTGGATGCAGGTAAATGTACTCTTGCATCCCTTCAGCTACTTCATACTCGTACGATGATGTGTAAAATATTGCTAGGTCGTCAGCGTATGAAGCGATTACCATTAACTCCATTGGGGTAAGGATGTCAGCTTCCTTGAGGTACTCCAGCTCTCATCAGCCTGGCAGTGGAAAGCGTGTTTTTGATGTTGACTGGAATCTTCTGTCCTCAAGGTACGATCGCAATATGCCAAAGTACGGAGCTGGAAGCAAGTCTTCATTTTAGCCAGAAAACCGATCAGCCAAACTCTGTCAAAAGACTGTTTGACGTACCCCAAAACAGTATTCTTTGTCGTCGAACGCTTTAAGAATATGAGTAGGAGTATGGTTCCGTCTTCTTCCCTAAATCCAAATTGACGGTCAGGTAAATAATTGTTGTGCTTAAAAAAACTTTGGCAAGAATGGGGAGGACGCCAATTGGACGCTATGATTCTGGGTCCGACTCATCTTTTCCAAGTTTCCTGATCATGGTAATAAGAGCTATTTTCCATTGGGCAGGGAAGTGCTGTGTTCCTATTACTGCATTGAATATTAACGTAATAAAAGAAGAGCTTTCCTTGGCAAGTCTCGCAAGGTAACATGACATATTTGACTTAGGAAGCTTTGGTATATTTTCTTCAATCTCATCTAATCTAACCTAGCTCCGAGAGATTTCTTTATGTCGTTAGATTAAATACTTGCTCTGTATAAATGGTATCACGCTGGTGCCAAAAAAAAGGTAAATTTTGAAATATTTTTACAAAAAAAGTGTAAAACAAGTTCCTCTCTTAAAGTGGCATACCATCCAATGTTATAGGAAGGCGATCAGCAAAGACTCGTGTTTCGATTTTTATCAATCGATTCGGTAATTACAATGGAATATATATACACAAAAAAAAATCTTCATATTCTTATTAAATTTGTAGCTAAGGGTTCTGAATTCTATGCGATAGCTCACGACCCCTTGTAAAACTACATTTCTTGTTTTAAATATGTGCCTCAAATGGATATCTTAGATTATTATTGTTGGGGGTGTATAAGTGTACTGCGACCCAGGTGGATCTATTGTACCCCTTCTATCTTTTTTATACCCTGTACCGTATGGTCCAAGGGTATATTAAGTTTGTGCAAGCCGAAAATGTATGTAACATATAGAAGGAGACGTCGGAGACACCCCAAAGTTACCTAAAATATGATCAGGGTGAATAGAGAAGTCGATATACCCATGTCCGTCTGTCCGTCTGTCCGTCTGTCCGTCTGTCCGTCCGTCCGTCTGTCCGTCCGTCCGTCCGTCTGAACGCCTAGATCTCAGAGATGGTAAGAGTCTAAAGTTACCAAACTTTCACATTAGATCCCATATTATTCCATAGGAGGCAAGTTTATTTTATTTTTTGATATCGGGGATAAATTATATAGCTCCCATGGGGGTGTTTGAGACGACCTCGAAAAAAAAAAGCGTTTTAGATGAATAATTCGTTTGTTTATGAAGATATCGTAACGAAATTTGGCAATCGAAAGTTTTTATAGTTCCCAATCACTGTACCAAATTTGATCAAAATCGGTGGACTATATCATATAGCTCCCATAGGTCCGATCTTCCAAAACATCGATTTCTTAACAAAATTTGTTGTGTTTCGTTTGTTTGTTAAGATATTGGAGACCAAATTTGACATTCGTGAGTATTTTATAGTTCCTAAGCACTGTACCAAATTTAATCCAAATCGTTTGACTAGATCATATAGCTCCCATAGGACCAATCGGTCCAAAAACACGTTTTTTATACAAAATTCGATGTGTTTTGTTTGTTTGTAAAGATATTTAAAATAACTTTGGCGTTCATATCTTTTTTAAGGTATTTAAGCACCGTGTCAAATTTTATTGAAATCGGTTGACTATATCACATATAGCTCCCATAGGAACGATCGGTCAAAAAAAAATTTTTGCTTAAAAATTCTTCTGTTTTTGGTTTTTTGTGGGGAAGAAATCGGACTTTATTACAAGCTAGTGGTACAGGGTAACTTAAAGTCGTCCGCGCCCGACTTTACGTCCGCCATTTTTAGGATTGCAAGTTCTGGTTTGAATTCTGTTAAATTTACTATTTTCATAAGAAAAAACTTAAGCAGTAATTTTTAAGTGCCTGAAAGTATCGGGATCTATGCAGATGATCAAAATTAAAAAATTAGAAAGAATTCGAAAACGCTAAAAAGGGGAGATTTCTGCAAATACAGATTACTGTAGATGAAAAATTAATTTATTCCAACAAACCTACTCCTCCGAGCTTTTGGGTTTAAAAGTCACTCTTGTTGTAGGGATCGAAAGTAAATTAGGCATTTATGAGCGCTTAAAATCTCACGCAGAATCAATTGATTCTAGACATCCTTCGCAACAGTACTAGGTCTCATATGACCAGATCCCACGGGGGTAGAAGGAACAGCAGATATCTACGGGCCCGATGAATTAAGTATCGCTCTGTTGTGATTCAATTTAAGGGTGTAATTGAAGTGTCGGTAAATTCAACCACCCCCTCACCCGGCCGCCGATATACTCTCCTTGCGCATAAATTAGGCACTATGAGCGCTTAAAATCTCACGCAGAATCAATTGATTCTAGACATTCATCGAAACAATGTTAGGTCTCATATGACCAGAACCTACGGGGGAAACGAAACATCTACGGGCCCGATGAAATAACTATCGCTCTGTCGTGATTCAATTTAAAGGTGTAATTGAAGTGTCGGTAAATTCAACCACCCCCCTCCATCGGCCGCCGATTTACTCTCCCTGCGTATGATTCTTATCATCAAACCGATCATATTTCCATTTGTTACAAACATTACATCAAAGTTAATAAACTTTTAGAAAGAGAGTATCAAGCTGGTCTAAATTGACAAACTTTTGTTGTAGCCCGCCCCAAGTAGTGGTTGTTATTGTTGTTGTTGTGCGTAGGTATGTAAAGCGTATGAAGCGGATGACATTAAGCAGTAATAGTGTGAGTATCTACGAGTATCTGCAAGTATCTGAGAATATCTACGATACATACATATATGTGTGTGTGTGCATGTGCGTGTGTGTGGGTAAGCGCACTATTTTACATACGTAATGCCTACTTCATGGCGCTTAGCAAAAACTCATAAGCAGCCGCTGGCTATGTTGGCTTGAAATTAGCGTTGGAGTCCTGGTAAGGTGGCCAGAGGTGGTTTAGGCTAGAAATGAACCCAAGGACTTGAAAGCGGATGTGGCGACTTTGGGTTAACTCATAAGGCACACGCACACACATGCATATACTATGTAGGGTACACATGCCGAGAGAGCGCCTACAGCTGACATGCAAACAAGTTTACAGAGTGTGTTTACACACACGAACAAAGGCTTATATACTACATACATATATACCATATAGTATATACTATATAGTGTACGTAAGTAAATGCTGCCAATCTGCAACAAACAGCTTACAATCAACATTGCCGAGCTGCTAACTTGTTTGCCCCGAAACGGAAATGGGCCAGCCATTTTTAAAAAGCGTATATATTATATGCATAGATATGGGAGTAACACTATCCATCAGACAATTTGGTTACGCTGGGTAATAGTGCGATATATAAGCAAACTTATATTTTATATACTTTTTTTTATTGTTATTGTAAACTTAATTTCATATTTTTTAAGATTTACCATTCAGTTGAAAAGCTAAAGGAGGACCGAAGACGATGCACGCAGTGGACGCCCAAAAGAGGCTGTTACGGACGAAAACATCAAAAAGTCCACAAAATAATTATGGGTAATCGTAAAGTAAAGTTGTTCGCGATAGCCGAGACTCTAAAGATGTCAAAGGTACGTCTTAGACACATCATGCATTAATATTTGGGCATGTGAAATCTTTCTGCAAAATGGGTGCCGCGCGAGCTAACAGTCGATCAAAAGCAACAACGAGTAGAAGATTCGGAGCAATGTTTAGCGATTTTTAACTATTATAAAAACGAGTTTTTCCGTCTAACAATGGATGAAATATGGCATCATCATTACACTCCAGAGTCCAAAGGACAGTAAGCCGAGTGGACTGCACGCGATGAACCGACTCCATAGCAAGAAAAGCCTGCTGGCAAGGTCATGGCATCGGTGTTTTGGGATGCACACGGTATAATTTTCATCGATTACCTCGAAAAGGGTAAGACCATAAACAGCGACAGGGTCCGGCACTCGAAGTGTAACCAAATTCAGACCACTCGCGCAGCTGACGCACGGGCATCAGCTGTCTGTAAGTTAGCTAAATGACAGTTTAGAGTATTGTTTACAAGCGCACGAAAGCATTTTGCCGTGGGTAAACGCGAAAAAAAATCAGTAATGGATTTCAAACGTAATAGTGTAGTTGCATTATATTTAGCTGGAAAATCACAGCCAGCGATTGTTCGTGAGCTTGAACACTTAAAGTAAATAAAGTTTTCGTTTATCGCACCATAACTCGTTACAATGATACTGGTAGCATCGCAAAACGTCATGGAGGTGGTCATCAAAAGACTGCAACGTCACGTGAGATGGTTCAAAAAGTGAAGAAGCGACTTGAGCGAAATCCCCGACGAAGTGCCAATCAAATGGCGAAAGAACTGAAAATATCTGACCGTAGCATCCGTCGCATACTGAAAATGATCTCAAGGTCAAGCCTTACAAGATCCAAAAGGCACATGATCTCACACCGAAGCAGCAACAAGTCAGACTTGAGAGAGCGAAGGAGTTGCTTCGCTTGGCCGAAAGCGGTCAATTGCCGAACTTTGTGTTTTCTAACGAGAAAATTTTTACAATTGAGCAATTAGTAAACTCTCAAAACGATAGGGTTTCTTGAGGGACCGTTCATACGAGAATTTGAGTCATCGATTGGCCAAGGAGGCAGCATCCGCCGCAGATAATGGTTTGGGCCGCTGTAACCGCAGATGGGCGCTCTCCAATCGTTTTCATCGAGCCTGGCGTCAAGGTTAATGCGCAATATTATCGGAAAAGTATTCTGGAGGTTGCTTTGAAGCCGTGGGCAGACAAACATTTCTGGTGGCAGACCATGGACGATTTCAACGAGGGCTCCCGCTCGTCTCTCAAAGCTCGAGTGAACCAAGAAAAGGCTGAAAAACAACGGCTTCGAACTTCAAGTAACGTCCACACAATGGCTCTCGAATTCACTCAGACGCCGAATCCGATGGATTATTCTCTTGGGCCATTTTGGAGAGCAAGGTCCGGACTAAAAGATACAACAGTCTCGAGGCGCTGAAAAAGCCATTGATCCAAATAGCCAAAATACCTGCAAGTCACATTCGGGCAGCTTGCGATTCATTTTGGACCGTCTCAAGGCCATAGTGAAGGCAAAAGGTGGCCATATTGAGCGAATGTAAATTGTTTCTAAATTTCGTATTATTTTACACATTTTGTACCTTGAATTGAGTAAAGGTAATTTTCCAAAATGAATTTATGGCCTTTTTAATTGGTTACACTTCGAGTGCCGTATTATATAGCGTTATTGGAACGTTTGAAGGATGAAATCGCTATAAAACGACCCCATTTAAAGAAGAAAAAAGTGCTGTTTCATCAAGACAATGCACCGTGTCACACATCAATGAAAACGCTAGAAAAATTGAATGAATTTGGCTTCGAATTGCTTCCGCATCTTCCGCACCAGATCTGATTCCCAGCGACTTTATCCTGTTCTCAGACCTCAAGAGAATGGTCGCTGGAAAGAGATTTAGCTCCAATAAAGAGGTGATCGTCGAAATGAAGGCCCATTTTAAGGCTAGTGAGAAATCGTATTATACAATGGTATCGAAAAGTTGTAACATCGCCATAATCGGTGTATCGCCCTCGAAGGCAACTACGTTGAATAAAAAAATCGTATTTTGACAAAAAAATGTTTTTTTATATGCTAACCTACGAACTTTTCAGACCACCTGTTACGATGTTCATGAACAAGCCTTTGTTTTTTAATTTCAATTGAAAAATAATATTTAAATATATTTAATATAACATTTCCGAAGTAATTTGCTGCTTAGAGTCCGAAGCCATTTTTCTGACTTCATATTCGTTCTTGGCGACCACAAACCACAACAATTTTTTGCACTCTGTATATAACCTTAAAATAAAGAAAACGCAGTTTCTCGGGTACAGAACCTTAAATACCTCAAAGTCATGACGTGATGGTTCAATTCTGACCTCGGACTTGGATTTTACGCAGCAAATTACTTCGAAAATAACACTTACCTTTCCAACAACTGACATGACCCCGGTATTTGTACACCTGTGTAATTAAAGAGTGACCAAAGCTTTACAAAAAAATATACTACCTAAGATAAATACTAAAAAGAAAAGGTTATATTCGAAAAAAAGAATTCTTAAAAGTTTTTACTAGACTCATCTAACAGGCCCGATGAGAGGGGTTGTGAAAGGGGGACTCCCATCGTGCCCGGAATTTTTTCAGGGGCCCGGTGTAAAAAAAAATGTGACAGAGGGGACTATACATTTTCCTCCCGGACCCGTGTTTACTCTCTAAGGTCTCTAACACTATCTCGTAGAAACCAGCTTCCAAAAATTTTTACGCAAGCATATTCTTTATAATCTGTTAATTTCATATATTTACTAGCGGGCCCGGCAGACGTTGTCCTGCCCAAACTTTTTGAATACTCTTAAAGTGAATAATCATCCTTAAATTCTCTAGTTAACTTATCTGGAAAAATATAGGATTTTTAGATTAGTTTGCAGCTCGATTCAAACTTGCAAACTATTAGTCGAATGTCACGTATCACGGGTCTGTCTTGAACGAATTCTTTCACTTTCATTGCGATCTTCACGTTCCTGGGCAGTACGATTAGATTGATAATTAATTTGATTCATTGCATTTCTTCCAAAAAACCTCCGTATTGACAACCTCTAACACACGCAAAAATTAGATTTGAAATTCATCGACGCGTTTATGAGAACACCCGTAACACGTGAAACATAAATTTCTTTTATATATATGACAAAAACAATGTTATGGTTGGCAACCGTTATCACTTAGGGCTATGAAAAATAGATGCTGGCCGATTCTCAGACCTACCCAATAGGCACACAAAGTTTCACGAGAATCGGTCCAGCCGTTTCGGAAGAGTATGGTAACTAACATTGTGACATGAGAATTATATATATATATTTATTATAAAATTTATTATCCGGTAGCAACGTAGCTGTTGTTTTTTAAATCTGAAAATCTAGAGAAAATAAAAATTTGAATTCAAGCTTCCTACTACTTAAGCGGAACCCACAAAAGAAAAAGTTTCAAAGTAAAAAATCTTTTTAAGACTTGAATATACTCTATACCTATCGCTATCACCCATGATTTGAAATACATAAATTGTATCTAAATATTTACTCAAATTGTTGCACAGTGTAATGTTCTGTGTGAGCGTGAACTAGTTCTGAAATCCATAGATTTGAAAATAAATACCAAAGTTGTACTGACTTACAATTATTTTAACAGAGCAATCTTAGGAAAGAAATTCTGTATCGAAAAATCGAACAACAACGTATATAAAACGTTAGTAAGCCTTGATTTTTACAAATTTGTAATAAAAAAATAAATGTCATACCCTATGCCCTTTTTCTTGGGAAAAAGTAACCTATTTTTCGTCAATCTTTCGAAGGTAGCCTCCAAATATGCAGCTTCTTTGGGTATATAAAAGCAGGCACATAGCAGTTTATTTTTGATGTGCCGAAACAATTGACATTATTGGACACTAAATAGGGACTATAGGGCGGCTGCAACGTAAATTTTATGTTGAAAGCTCTTTTTTAGAGACCATGCATTGTTAGGATTCTACCGCGGTTTGCTTTCTTATTCTAAGTAAACACCTTTGGTTGCATTTTTCTCTTCAAGTGCAACGAACTCGATGTGGGTTCGCTCGCCTTCTTTCTTCCTTGTTTTTCGCTTCATTTTTTCAGTCGCTGATGCCTCATCGGGATGAGGTCGGTCTTTGAGCTCGGTCCTTGGGGTGCGCCTGCGTGGAAAGCAGAAGATCACATGGAAGTGAAAAGTGGCAATTCCCTAAGATGACCGATAGCTTAGAACCTCCAGCTTTACGCTAGGTAACCCATGGTTAGCCCCTTTCCAGGGTTAAGCTAATGTGAGCAGCGCTCTGCGCTTCGAAGACGTTTTTGCATGGAAGCGAGAGGTGGAGGGACTCGAAGGCCCTATCAGCCGTCATTTACTTTCAAATCCCATGACTACGAAAGTACCTTTGGTTGCATACCATTCGAAAGTTGTTCGGTGGCGAAATTAGCGGATTATCCAGACCACGCATTGTTGGGATTCTTCGGCGGTTCGTTTCCTTTTTCTTAGTAAACACCTTTGGTTACATTCTTCTTCTTCTTAGGCGCGACGAACACGATGTGGGTTTGGCCCTGTATCGCTCGCCTTCTTTCTTCCCTGTTTTTCGCTTTATTTTGCAGTCGCGGATGCTCCACCGGAGTAAGGTCGGCAATTGGGGTTCGCCTGCGTAGAAAGCTGTCTGATTGTCACGAGGAAGAGACCACGCATTGTTAGGATTCTTCGGCGGTTCGTTTTGTTTTTCTTAGTAAACACCTTTGGTTGCATTCTCCTTCTGAAGTGCGACGAACTCGATGCGGGCTTAGGTCTCTATCGCTCGCCTACATTCTTCCCTGCTTTTCGCTTCATTTTTTGAGTCGCGGATGCTCCACCGCGATGGCGTCGGTCTTTGGGGTGCGCCTGCGTGGAGAGCAGTCTGATTGTCACAAGGAAGTAACTAGTGGCAATTCCCTAAAGTGACCATTCCAAATAGCTTACAACCTCCAGCTTTACGCTAGGTAACCACTGGTTAGCCCCTTTCAAGGGTTAAGCTAATGTGAGCATCGCTTTGCGCTTCGAGAACGTTTTTTCACGGAAGCGTGAGGTGGAGAGACTCGAAGGCCCTATCAGCCGTCATTTCCTTTCAAATCCCATGACTACGAAAGTACCATTGGTTGCATACCATACGAAAGTTGTTCGGTGGCGAGATTAGCGGATTACCCAGACCACGCATTGTTAGGATTTTTCGGCGGTTCGTTTTTCTTTTCGTTGTAAACATCTTTGGTTGCGTTCTTCTTCTGACGAACACGATGTGGGTTTGGGGCTGTATCGTTCGCCTTCATTCTTCCCTGTTTTTCGCTTAATTTTTTGAGTCGCGGATGCTCCACCGTGATGGGGCCGGTCTTTGGGTTGCGCCTGCGTAGAAAGCTGTCTGATTGTCACAAGGTAGCGACTAGTAACAATTCCCTAAGGTGACCAATCCATATAGCTCACAACCTCCAGCTTTACGCTAGGTAACTCCTGGATAACCCTTTCCACGGCTGAACTAACTTTGGTGTTTCTTGGAAGACGCATGCTAACAATTGTTGTTTCGTTTCAGGCTTATGAGCATAAAACCAGTATGCCACTACCGTCGCACCTCCATTGAATTTCCTTAACTTTAAGATACACCAAACTTCACGAGTCTTCCTCTGAGCGAAAAAATGTTGGCGCAATATTGAATGTTAGCTCTTGGAACTATACATCCATGACCATATTGCTGATCATTTCGATGTTTCTTGCGATTACAGCCGATTATGGACAAGCTTCACGAAACCATTGAAAAAACTGAAACCCAGCTTTTTGCAGTGGCGTAATGTGGGGTCGAGTGAGATATTGAGTGAGTTAAGTGAAATATCGAGATTTCGTTGAACTATATCCCACGTCGGATGTCATGATAAATTGATGTTTTCTGCGATTACGGTCGAACGACCGTGAATGACCATCAAGAAATTCGACGCTGATCGATAGGGTGTCACGACTGAATTCTGATCAGCCAAAATCGAAACGAGTTAATCGTTACTCTCTAATCGAGAGTATCCCTGTCGGAAAACGTAATAAATCACGGGGCGCAAATATTCGCGGTTCAGTTAAATTTTTTCTCACTTTGATATTTGAGTCAAAATTTTTGACATATATCGTATACCTCTGTATTCGTCACTACATTAATATTTATTTAACTAAATCCTAGTAGCCTTTTGGCAGTGTCTATCGAAATAGGCTTTTATTTTATATTCAGTTTCATATTCATTTGTTCTAAACTCGAAAGCAAAAAATATTTTTCAGTTTTTCGGTAAGCAGCTTGAATAAACAAGTATTTTTCATAAATATTTTTATTTCGTTCCTGCACGTTAAGCAGTTTAGTAAAGAAATTTATTTATTTTTTTTTTTAAAAAGTGAAAAAATGGAGCGGAATCTGTTGGGAGCGAATGCTGCCGGCGATTCTGGAACTGAAACAACCGTCGA